>MU855350.1:0-102661 GCA_033296695.1 Staphylotrichum tortipilum | reverse complement strand
CTTTTCCCTCTCCTTCTTCACCCTCTCCGTCTTTTCCCTCTCCTGCTTCAGCCTCTCTACCTCTGCCTTCGCCCTCTCCTGCTCCAGCCTCTCCTGCTCCAGCCTCTCCTGCTCCAGCCTCTCCTGCTTCAGCCTTTCCGCGTCGACCTTTGCCTTCTCCTTCTTCAGAATCTCCCGCTTTAGCCTCCCCGCCTCGGCCTTTTCCCTCTCCTTCTTCAGCCTCTCCTCCTTGGCTTTCTCCTCCCTCTCCCTCGCCTCCCTCTCCCTCGCCTCCCTCTCCCTCGCCTCCCGCTCCCTTACCTCCCGCTTCCTCGCCTCCCGCTCCCATGCTTCACTCTTCCTCGCCTCCTTCGCCTTCGTTTGTTCCAGCCTCTCCTGTTCCAGACTTTCCTGCGCCGGCCTCTCCTGCGCCGGCCTCTCCTGCGCCGGCCTCTCCTGCGCCGGTCTCTCCTGTTCCAACCTCTCCTGTTGTTTTTGTTCCTGCCTCAGTCTCTCCCGTGCCGCCATCTGGCTCATCACCTTCTCGCTCATCACCCTGAGTTCCAGATCGATCTCTTCCCTCCTAGCCCGCTCCTTCCCACCTATCTCCTGCCTCAATTTGTACTCCTTCTCCTTCCTCGCCTTCTCGGCCCTTTCCCGTTCCTCTCTCTCTTCCTTTTCAACCCGTTCCCGTTCCTCTCTCTCCCTGTTCTCCTTGCCAACCCCCTCCGCCCCCACCCCACTAACAACAAACCCCCTCCGATCCGTCACCCCCCGAATAGCATTTTCCACAAAATAGTGGCCCCCGCCGCCGTTCACCAGCGCCCGCCCGTACCCTTCGAGGGGAACGTCTACGCCGTCGGCGCCCTCGCCAAACAGAAAGAGCGGGTCTACCGTCCCGACGGCAAGGGCCAACACGTCGTGGGCGCGGTTCCGCCAGTAGAGCCAGGAGCCGCAGGCGCGGCAGACCCCGCGTTCGCTGTGGGGGTTGGTGTGGTCGGCAAGGTAGGTGAGGAGGGCGGTGGGATTTTTGAGGTCGGGGATTGGGGTGGAGTTGTTGCTGTTAGGGACGGGGGCGGAGCCGGGGGCGGTTGTGGCGGTCGAGGGGGTGACGAAAGTGAAGGAGGTGGTGGCCGGGGCGAGTTGGTGGTAGGCGAAGAAAAGGGAGCCGGATTGGCGGCGACAGAGGGTGCATTGGCATGTTCCAGACTGGGGATGGGAAAGGTGGTTAGCACTGTGGAAGGTGAGGGGGAGGGAGGGGGCCGTACGGAGGCCTCAAAGTCGTGGTGTGCGGGAAAGTCGACGCGGTAGCGGATCTGGCCGCAGAGGCAGCCGCCCGTGACGAACTTGGGGGTTGGAAACGGGGGTGCCATGGTGTTGGTTGCTGCGTGTGCTGTTGAGGTCGAGGTTGTGATATGAGATGTCTGGCTCCAGGGTGCGGTTGCAGGCTTCGACTTGGAAAGGCGGTTGGGTGGCAGGTTCGTGGAGTTGGAACTTGGGTTGCCTTTCTTTCAAGTGCCCCCCTGCGCAGGCAACTGGATCGCGGTCCGATGTCTTCGTTCCTGCCACTTCCATGGTCTTATTTACATCTCGGGCTCACGCGGAAAGCCAGCACGTGGGTAACAGGGCGCACCTGACAGCTTCGGCTTGCAAACTTGGGATCATTTTGTGGCAGTTACCCAAGTTTTTACCAATCCCTTCCATTTTTTCCCAAAACGATTCTCAAGTACAACACCAACGCCCTCTCGACATCACCACCCCCAAGGCGACCACCTCTACGCCCCCGCCGTCTCCTCCACCGCAATGTAGTTCTCCAGGTAATGCCTCTCCCTCAGGTTATCCCGCTCCTCGCCGGTAAACAGCCCGTCGCGCGTCTTCTCCCCCAGCTTGCCCTTATCCACATAATTCTGCCTCAGCCACGACAGGGCATACTCGCTCCCCAGGCCGGGGTCCCTCTCCAGGTTGTGCTGCTCGACCCGCGCGATCGTATCCAGTCCGATCTCATCCATCCGCTCACACGGGCCCTTCTCTGAGTGAAAGAAGTCCCGGAACAGCGCGTCGATGTCCGCCGGCTTGGCCACGCCCTCCGCGAGCACCGCGAGCGTCTCGCGCTTGCAAGCAGCCCAGACGCGGTTGAAGACAAACCCGCTGGACTGGATGCCGCGCGGCACCACGACCGGCGCGAACCCCACGCGCCGCATCTGGCCCGGCAGGAACGAGAAAATCGCGCCCTGCGTCTCGCCCGACGACATGATCTCGACCATGCGGTTGCGCGGCGGGATGAAGTAGTGCGTGTTTAGCAGGCGGTGCGGGTATCTGAGCGGGCCCTCAGCCGCCATCTCGGCCGTCGTCAGGCTGCTGCTGTTGGACGCCAGGATGCAGTCGGCGGGCAGCGACCGCTCGAGCAGGCCCAGCACCGACGTCTTGAGCGGCAGCGACTCGGGCAGGCATTCCACCGCCATCCACGGGGAGCGGGTATGCTCCTCGGGGGTGATGGCGCCGTTGGCGTCCCGCTCTGGGTGGCCCGACGTGCTCGTCGCCGTGCGCAGGTCGGTCGTGGTGCTGACGTGCCCCGGGTGGGTGCCGCGCTCGGCGCAGTAGGCGCCCAGGTTGTCGGTGATGTACTCGGTCGCCGAGCGCAGCGCGTCGGGCGAGATGTCGTAGATGGTCACGGGCCGCTGGTTGGACGCCCACACGAGGGCCACACGCCGCCCGATGTTGCCCGCCCCGACCACCAGAACGGGGCGCTGCGCGAGGCTCTCCTGCGTCGGCGGCCACCACTTGCTCGGCGGGGTGTCTTTGCTGTTACCATTGCGGTGGCAGGCTGAGGTGGTGAAGGGAGTGGTTTGGAGTGCGGTGAAGGGCCGGCGGTGGTTGTTGCTGGGGGTTGGGTTTCGAGATGGTCCTGACCGGGTGGCTAGAGTGCAGAGCTGTTGGGAAGTCCTCAACAATGTCGTATTTCTCTTTGTATGGATGCTTCTCAGCACCAGCCGAGGAGCTGCCCCCATTGTTCGGGCCTTGGCCGTGAAGACTGCAAACTGTAGTGCGTTCGCCATCTCGGCCGAGCTTGGAGGTGGTTCAAACCCGGGATCTTGCCGCGATATTCCCAGAGGACAAGAAAGGATAGGATGTCTTTGAATAATGATTTACGGTTGTTGGACTCAATGACGCCATTCATTTGATCTGTGGCATCCAACATGTGGGCGGTCCCGTATTCCTTTGTGGGGTGACGACCATCTGACGACGTTGCCTTCCCCGCACCCCGAGTCGTCTCGATGGGAAGAATGTTCTTCCTCTTCTCTCCATCATTATCTGTGTACGTCTGTTCAACACTTTATGGAGTTTGCATCTCTGGTTCTCTGGTATCTATGTCCATGGCTCGCTAACTATACAGTCGGCGATTGAATCATAATTTTGAAAGTACCAAAGTTTATGATTGAGGGTTGAAAAATGGTCACTCCTGGCTCTGCAGAGCCGACGCTCAAAACCTGGCAGTTCACTTCGCTTGTGTTTGAATTTTGTCTTTGGTTCTCGTAGTTCTTGTCTCCAAGGTTGGTTGGTCAGCGCCCAGACTCTTCTCACGCCAAAAAGTAAACACAGCCCCTTTTTTCACCCTAGCTTGGCCGGCCTGTGGAGCGACCCATGGTTGAGAACTAGAAAGTAAGGATATTTTTTGCAGTTGCTAAGACTTGTTTCAACATAGTGTGATTCCCAATCGCTTGGTGCCAGTAGGTTTGCGGGGCCTTCTGAGCTTTCTTATTCTCCATGGTCGTAGTAACCCCGGACCGGAAGAGACATGCACTGAACCCATGCCCCTAACTGTTTTGACAAGATTCCAAGTGCCCATGAATTCCAGGATTTAACCCTCTCTGCCGTTTTTTTTGTTCCTTCCAGGAATAAGTTGCCACTTTGTCTCCCTCTCTCACCTGGACTGCAACTTCAACTCTAACCTGGGGCTTTGACTTCGACTTCGCTTCGCATCCCACCACGAAGCAGCGCTCCCACTCCTCTCACACAAACAACTCGCTTTCTCGGATTCTCAGAGACGGCTCCGTCTGAAGAGCCGAATGGCCACACGGTCATCATCGGGATCGACTTTGGAACGACTTTTTCTGGAGTTGCGTTTACCTGGTCCGACAAGAACGACAAGACCGAGGTCATCACAAGCTGGCCTTCCGAGCTGCACTCCAACTCGGATGAGCAGAAATCCCCCACTGTCATTTCGTTCGCCACCAAGGGCAAGGCCGACTGGGGCTACAGCATCCTCGGCGATGCCGAGCAGCTCAAGTGGTTCAAGCTCCTGCTAGTTGACTCCATCTTGGTCCGCGGTAGCCCAATTCACCGGAGTCGCCTTCCATTGTTTTCTGGGCCTTTGCCTGCTTGCCTTTCTTTGCTCGCGGCCGTGATACCTGGGAGGTATTCGCTCACACGGAGGCATTCCCTGCCACACCTCCTCCGACAATCTCCGACAACCTCCTCTATCTTCCCTCATACTTCTATTGCTGGCTCATGCTCGGTGCGAAAGAAGCACCCAAGTACCTGCCTACCCAAGGTACCCGGCACTGTTGGTCGACTACTTTCCCCAGTTTTTCCCGTCCCACAGTCAACTGCCTCGATTCATTTCGCGCTGACGCCATTATTTCAGAACCGAGCCACCGTCCTCCATCGCGATCGCGATGCCGAACCACCGCGGCTACAACAACAGCCCCATGAGCGACCAGAACAGGCCTCAGCGAACAGCCTGGAACTGCGCCATGGAGCCCTTCCATAGTCCGCAGGGCAATAGAAGCTCCCGGCAGCTTCGGAGTCACAACCACCAAGCCCGAGGCACGAGCCCTCAGCAGTTGCAACAGCTGCAACAGGTTCGTCAAAGGCTTGACAGCGCTGAGAAGCGGAATGGGAAGAGATTGAAGCCTATCATGAAACTATTACGGGCTATCGGCTTGCCATCGAGGACAAATCTGGGGAATAAGCAGAGCTCAAGCACAAGGTGGCAGACCTAGAGAAGCGGATGGGTTCCGCCCACCAAGCCACTGGCTGGTCCTTCGCCAAGATGCTGCCCGGAGTGAGAAACGGGCGACGTCCTAGCGAGGACGAACAAGTCGCCAAGCTATAGGCGAAGCTCGCCGGGCCCAAGGAAGCTGTTGACACCCAGCGGGACCAAATTCGCCAACTCAAGCAGCATGCAACCGACAAAAAGCAGCAGCTGGAGGCCCAGACTGCCGCCTTTGCGCGAGAGCTGGACGGAGTCAAGAGCAAGTTCCTTGTCAAAGGCTCCATTGTCTTGGACAGCGAGGTTCAGGGAGAGTGGAAGGCCCTTGGCTGCGTCATCAACCAGTTTGTCTTGCGGTACCTCGAGGGACCTCTGGACCCTTCAAGAATCGAGCAGCTCGCACAGCATGAGATGTTCCGCTGGCTGCCTGAAATTGCGAGCGCGCTGCCCGTGCCTCTGATTCGCTCCGTCATCCTCAAGTCTTGGGTCTGGCACTTCTTGTGCTTCCGGATTTTCGACACAGGATCGGATATCTGGGCTGGGGAGGTTGAAAAGTCGTTCAGCCTTTTTTGCGACCAGCTTGGTTGTGAGTAATTCCCTTGCCCCTGGTGGATGTCTTTTCTAGCCCAACCTCAGCTAATACAAGGCGCCAGGTCTTCCAGCGCGTGACCCCGATTCCGCAACTCGAGACACAGCGACTGTCGAACAGTTTCACGACTGGCGGCTCCGCTCCACCCACCTCATCTCCCAGATCGAATGCCACGACCAGTTCAGCTCGATCACGAGGACCGCCGATGACATGCTCAACGCTCTGAGCAGCATTGCCCCATCGACCTTGTCTTACGCCGAGATCGAGGACATGAACGTGGATGCATTGAACCTTGTCAACAAGGCTGGGAACGCTGACAGCGAGAACTACGGCACAGAGCGAGTTTTGGTCAAGCTGAAGGCCTTGTGCAACCTGAACGAACTGTTGGATTTCTTCGGTGGCGAGGTAAAGGAAGAGAACAAGGACGATATGATGCAAGAGGTACCGGTGTTTAACGCAGGGCCTAGCTCCGAGCCGGGCCTCATCAAAACGGAGTTTGATGACGGCGGAGACGAGGTTGACTTGGTCAGGGAATGAGGCTGGTGCGATCATGTTGGGTCGGTACCCGCCCTAACCGTCACCACTTTCCCTCAACTAAATTTACACACCATCCTGAATGTGGATGGATTTTGTTGATTTTTCCTAATTCTTTTTACAGCACCTTCCTCGGCATTTAGGACTCGTTCCATGATGGAGGGCTGTGTTGCATCGGAATCTCAGGGGCAAGGGGCCCACATCGCGTACCGTACCCGGGCGTTGCCAAGGCAACACTTCATCAGGAGCCAGATTTAGAACAGCGTAATGGCAAACCTGCGATCAATTCGTGTGATGCGTGCCTTGGTGGATTGGGTGGATATCCAAACCCGCTATCTTGGTGAATCAATCATGGAAACGAAGAGCAAGTATCTAAGGGGGGCTCTGACCCTTCCCCCCCTCCTCATCACCCCCCAACCCAAACTTCCTCAAAGCTCCTCTCTCCCACATGCTCCCCAGAACAATTCGCCCACACCCCCTCACCATCCACATCCAACACCATCCACCTCCACCCGCATCCCGGCCCGACATGCTCCCACGAGAACGTCCCCTCGATCTCATCGCGCAGGCTGCTCAGCAGCGCGTCGCGGTCGAGTAGGTCAAACCCGCACTCGCTCAGGCTCCGCGCAAAGAAGCGCGGCGGCGGGCCCAGCGAGAGGTTACTCGCCCGCTCGCATGAGGGGGTGCTATAGTCATTCTGAAGGGGTGTCCGTCAGCCTACCTGCCATCGCTCGCACTCATCATGGGGTCAGGCACGCACCTCCCGACAGTACTCTAAAAAGTCCTTCCTCGCTGTCCACTCAGCCAGCGTGACGGCGCGGTGGCCGTCGTCCATGGTTGCGAGGGTGAACCACAGCGCAACGCATGCCACCGCAAAGCCTGTGATTCCGGCAACCTTGGCGAAGGCGCGGGCGGGTGTGGCCAGGCGGGCAGCGGCGCGCGAGGCGAGGGATCCGAGGTAGGTTGTGATGGGGGAGAGGCGGGGTTTCCAAGTTTTGGGTTGAGGGGGGGAAGGTTTGGGGAGTGTGCCAAGCGCCAGCAAGTCCAAGTCAAGTTTGCCTACATTTCAAGGACAAGATGTCGACATTGAGAGAACAGACGCCCCGACAGTGTGGCGCGTCGCTCGGTCGCCTTCAACTTCGGTTGGGTGGCCTGAAACACAAGCATCCAGATGCAAGGCTGCCTTGTTTTGAGAGGAGCCCGAGGATACGCGGCATCTCAGGACGGCCAGAGGAGTGCCTTGCTCGACATGAACGGACTGCTCTGCGTACCAACTGCAATGCAACCAACTGCCAGCCGACCCAACAGTCAGCCATCGACCGCCCCCAACCCCCCCACCTCCCGAATCATGGCAACAAACTGCTTGGGCTCATGCGCAAACCTCCCCAAGAACAGCCCATCCACTTCCCCCCTAAGCCTCATCCACAACCCCTTCCCTGCAGCACCCCCATACACAATCCTCGTCCTCCCCTTCCTCCCCTTAACCACTTCACTCTCCCTGACCCCCCTCACCACCCTCACAACATGCTCCACCCCCGCCGGTTCCGCCGCCCCAATCGCCCAGACGGGCTCATACGCCACCACGACCTCGGCCTCCCCATCCACCCCCTCCAACGCGGCCCCCACCTGCCTGACGACCTCCCCAACCGCCCCGTCCCCTTCCCCATCCCCTTGGGTAGGCGGATCCACCTCCCCCACACAAACAAGGGGCACCATCCCGTTCCTGACCACAGCCCTCACCTTCGCATTAACCACCCCATCCGTCTCGCCAAACAGCCGCCTCCGCTCCGCGTGCCCGACCTCGACGAGGGCGCAGCCCATTTCCCTCAGGACGGCGGGCGAGACCTCGCCGGTGAAGGGCCCGAAATCGGCCGCGGCGCAGTCCTGGGCGCCGACGCGGATGGCGGAGGAGGAGAGGGTGGACAGGGCGGAGGGGAGGGAGACGAAGTCCGGGAGGAGGAAGAGGTCGATTGTGTTGGGAGGGGGGTGGGAGGCGAGGAGGGAGAGGAGGTGGGTGGTGAAGGCGGCGGTGCGGGCGTGGGTGAAGTACATTTTTGTGGAGACGGCGAGGAAGGGGCGGTGGGACGAATGGGGGCGGATGGTTAGGGGGGTTGGGGTTGGGGTTGGTGTGATGGTTGCCATGGTGGGAAGTTGGGTGAGAGTGTCTGTGTGGTGGTATCTGTGTGGGAGTTGGCTTGGGGGAAGCGTGGTTGGCTGGGAAAGGCTTGATGTTGGAGGGCGGTGTAAAATTGAGGCTCTGTTGCTGGTTTCCTGCTGGGTTGGACTGTTTGCCTGCTGTGTGACAACTCACCATTGTTCAAAGGATTTTCCTCCTGTCCCGCCCTCCCCTTTCCCCTCCCCTCCGATGACGGTTGGATGTTGGAGGCAAGCCGAGCGTGTCACAGGTACGTACTCCGTACCGGCTGCTCTCCACTTGCCATGCCACCATCCACGTCTCGCTTGCGGTTCGCTTCTGGCTCGGGTCGTGGATCCGCTGCGTGCAGAACAAGGAACCCCTGAAGGAACACGGAAAAAGAGCAGAGTGGAGCGCCAAAGTGCGCCAAAGAGCGCTGTGGAGCCCCTAATAACTCGGGAGAGTGGGCCCCGAGGCCCAGCGCCTTGGGTGCTGTTCGGGAGCTGGCGGGTTGCCCGTTTGGGCATGGCGCACAGGGTCCATTATCTGTCAGATCCATCAGGGTGCAGAGGGGACCAAAGTCAGGGCCCGACACGCCACGGCCATTTGTTATTGCCGTGAAACACCCGACATGCCACATGCCAGCACACAGCCAGAGCGGGAAGAATGGAATCGAAATATCGGGAAAAAAGGAAGAACAAAAAAGGTCTAAAATTTCTAGCCGCTCAACTCCCCCCTGTCTGACTATCCCCTCAACACCTGACGGCCTCGGCCTCAGCACTCCCCGCCGTCAGCCCCCCCTCGCCGTCCTCGTACTCGTGGATGGCGGCGACCTTGGCCGCGCTGGGGCTGGTGTCGTCAAACACGTAGCCCAGCCACTCCTTGGCCAGGCGGCGGGCCAGCTCAAGCCCAACCACGCGCTCGCCCATGCACAGCACCTGGGCGTTGTTGCTGAGCACCGCGCGCTCGACCGAGAAGCTGTCGTGCGCCGTCACGGCCCGGATGCCCTTGATCTTGTTGGCCGAGATGGCCACTCCGAGCCCCGTGCCGCAGATGAGCAGCGCCCGGTCGCACTCGCCCGCCGCCACCAGCTTAGCTGCCGCCGCCGCGATGTGCGGGTATGCTGTGTTGTCGTCCGCCCCGACGTCGACGACGGAGACGACTCGCCCGTCGGCCGCGAAGTCGGCCTTGATCTTGTTCTTGTAGCTGACGCCGGCTTCCTGGAGGAGGGACAGGTGTTAGAAGCAGACAAGGAGGGTGGGGCGTGGGGAAGGGGATGGGGAGGGGGATCAGGATACTGACATCGCACCCGACCGCGATACGCCACTGTGGTGAGCTCATCTTTTCTCTCTTTTTGCTTTGTTCGTTCTCGCCTCGATGTCGATGCCGATGCCGGGTCTGTCTGTCGATGAGCTGTTTTGGGCAACTTGCTTGCTTGCTGGCTTCCAATGCTTGCTTGCATCAACTGATAAGACAAGGCACGGAGTGTCCGCCGCGGGGCTAGCCTTGTTAAATGCCCCCCCCCTCCCTTTCCCCCTCGTCCACACCCCGTTCACACACCCCTGTGGCCCGGCATTTATCCCATGCACCTTTCCCTTCCCGGTATTCCGGCAGCAGGGCCCCAGACACACCACAGCGGCAGCCGGTGAGCAGGGGCCCGGCCGCCGGGTGTAAGTCAGATACGAATCGGGACCATCGTGCATGGCCCCTCCTTCGTGCAACCACCCTGCCGGCCCCGCCTTCCGGCAAGTCTGTCATTGGCGTTGCTTTATACGTTCATCCGTCAACCGAGTCGACAGCCTGGCCTGGCCGAGACCTGTGCTGTCACCATCTTGTCTGATCTGGCCTGAGCCGCCTGCTGGCACTCCTTCTTGACAACTCCCTTCTCCTCAAACTTCCATTCCTCGCCCTCTCCTCTCGTCACCATTCTCTATTTTCTGGCCTCTCTCTACCCCCCCACTTCTGGCCTCTCTCTCTCACACACACACCCAACCCTCACCATGTCAAATCGGCATCTCTTCTCCTCTCTCGAGGGGCTCGTCCCCAAAGCCCTCCGCGGCATTGTCGCCAGCAACCCCCGCCTCAACCTCGACGAGACCAACCGCGTCGTCTTTGACCCCGAGTCGCCCCGCTCCACGGTCAGCATCATCAGTGGCGGCGGCTCGGGCCACGAGCCTGCCTGGTCTGGCTACGTCGGCACCAACATGCTCGCCGCCTCCGTGGCCGGCGACGTTTTCGCCTCCCCCAGCACCAAGCAGATCCTGGCCGCCGTCGACCAGGTCCCCTCCGACAAGGGTACCCTCCTCGTCATCACAAATTACACGGGCGACTGCCTCCACTTTGGCCTCGCCGCCGAGAAGACCAAGGCCAAGGGGAAGGCGTGCCGCATGCTGATCTGCGGCGACGACGTCTCCATCGGCAAGAAGGGCGGCTCGCTGGTCGGGCGGCGCGGCCTCGCGGGCCAGATCGGCGTGCTCAAGATCCTCGGCGGCGCCGCCGCCCAGGGCGCCTCGCTCGACGAGCTGTACGACCTCGGCACCGCCGTCAACGGCCAGATCGTCAGCATCGCCGCCACCCTTGACCACTGCCACGTGCCCGGGCGGACCGAGCACGGCGCCCTGAGCGAGGGCGTCATCGAGATCGGTACAGGCCCGCACAACGAGCCGGGTTACAGGAAACTCGACCCCGCGCCGAGCGCGGAGGGCCTGGTGAAGGAGATTCTGACGTACTGCCTGGACGAGACGGACCCGGAGAGGGGGTACGTCAAGTTTGCGCCTGGTGACGAGACGGTGCTGTTGGTGAGCAACTTTGGCGGCATGTCGAATCTTGAGCTCGGCGGGCTGGTGGACGAGCTGCTCCAGCAGCTGCTGGCCGACTGGAATGTCGAGCCCGTCCGCGTCTACGCGGGCTGCCTCGAGACCTCCCTCAACGCCCCGGCCTTTTCCGTGTCCGTCATCAACATCTCGGGCATCGCTGCCACTAGCGCCTACTCCGCAGACCAAATCAAGTCTTTCCTCGACCTCAAGACCGACACCGCCTGGGAAGCCGTCGCCGGCGCGCAGAACTCCCCCCGCCGCCGCCGGCGCGCAGAGCAATTCGTGCAGCCCCCGACCGAAACAAAAAAGCCCGTCGACGCCTCCCGCGACCTTACCATCGACCCTTCCCTGCTCGAAAAGATGCTCCGCGGCGCGTGCGACGCCCTCATCCGCGCCGAGCCCGACCTCACGCGGTGGGACACGGTCATGGGCGACGGCGATTGCGGGCTCACCCTCGAAACCGGCGCGAAGGCGCTCCTCGACGCCATCGAGTCCAAGCACATCGCGGCCCGCGGATCCGTCGTCGAGGTCCTCACCGAGCTCGAGGACATTGTCGAGAGCAAGATGGGCGGCACCCTCGGCGGGATCCTGGGCATCTTTTTTGTCTCGCTGCGCACCGCCGTCGCGGAGAACAGCGCGCTGGCGCAGACACACGGGCCTGTGGCTGTCTGGTCAAAGTCCCTCGCCCACGCCCTGCAGCATCTGGAGCAGTACACGCCTGCCAAGGTCGGCGACCGCACGGTGATGGACACGCTGATCCCGTTCGCGCAGGCCATGCAGGCCAAGCAGAGCTTTGAGGAGGGCGTGGCGGCCGCCGTCGAGGGGTCTGAGGCGACAAAGACGCTCAAGCCCAGGCTGGGGAGGGCGACGTATGTGGGTGCCGGCGTGGACGGGAGCGAGATGCCGCCTGATCCGGGCGCGTGGGGGGCGATGGTGGCGATTAGGGGGTTGCAGACGGCCATGTAATTTAGGTGTTTTTTGGGCGGTTGTTTTTTGGTGCGGTATGTTTTGATGGTTCTGCGAGCAATGCGAAGATTTAATAAATCATGAGGTTTCGGTTATTTCGGTGCTTCTGGTTCAAAATATCGTGAATTTGACCCCTGGGTGTCGTGAGACACGCGCAGACACGACGAGAGGACCTCCTGGCAGCCATCATCCAGCTCAATCTGATCAGGCATGGGAAGGCGATTTTACCTTGGAGACTGAGGGCCATGGTCCGCCTACCTACCACTCATACTCCAAGCCATGTTTGCAACTTGGAAGTCTAACTCCTGATACTACCTCTTCTCATCACGGCCAAGTTGGTGGACAACTGGGGAAAGCAAGCAACTTTTCAAGACACAACTCTAATAAACCAGCTATCTCCCTCAACCCGTCCTACCACCACTCTAAGCCTTGCCCGCGCTGCCCAGCCAGACCATGTACTGCTCGATAGCCTCCTGCATGGCCTTGGTGCCCGCCTCAATGACACTCGTCAGCGGCTTCCCCGGCATCTCCTCCTGCACCCTCGCGTAGTGCTTGTTCATGCCCTTGTTGATGTTGATCTTGGTCACGCCCTCGGCCATGCACTTCCTGAAGATCTCCTCGTCAAACGGATCCGCGCCATGCAGCACCAACCGCACCTTCTCCCCGACGCGCTCATTGATGCTCCTCAGCCGCTCATACTCGAGCTGGATCCCGCGCGGGCCATACTCGCCATGCACATTCCCAAACGCCGGCGCGAGCATATCAATCCCCGTCGCGACAAACTCCTCCGCCTCCTCGGGCGTCGTCAACAGCCCCTCCAGATCTGCCGTCTCCGCCACGCCGTCCTCACCCCCCTCGATCCTGCCCGGCTCCGCCTCCGCCGCGATCCCCCTCTCATGGCAGTACTGCACCAGCTCCGCCGTCAACCTCAGATTCTCCTCCTTCTCATAATGGCTCATGTCGCACATGATGCTGTCGAACCCGCCCTCGATATCCGCGGCGCGGCGCACCAGCTCGGGCGTCTGGCAATGGTCGAGGTGCAGCGCGACGGGGACAGACGCCGAGTGCGCGGCCTCGGCGGCCGCGAGCACCAGCGCGTCGCCGGCGTACTGGATCGCCCACGGGAAGAGCAGGACCATGGCCGGCGAGCGGGCGGCCTCGGCCGCGCGGACCGTCGCGATGATGGACTCGATGTTGTAGCAGCACATGGCGGGGACCGCGTAGCCGCCGGCCTTGGCGGCGTTGAGGATCCCCATGGACCGGTTCTCGGCGAGGGGAGGGCGGGGGTAGGGCATGGTGGGCGGTTGTTTGGGGGGTTGGTTGGTGGTGGTGGGTTTGTTGGTGGTGGTTGGAAGTTGGTTGTTTGAGAAGATGCTTGGTGGTGATGACAGACAGAGAGGCAGGAGTGATGACGATGACGATGTTAGGGAGGAACTGACACGGACTGGACAGACGGATGAGCTCGCTGCTGCTGCCAAGATGGACACCCTGCGTGGGAGATATTTTCCGACCCGCCGCCCTGGTTAATATCTGCTATCAGGTTCTCGCCAGAGGTTTCGGCATTTCATCATCAGCGCCGATCGAAGAGCATGGCCACCCACGCGGGCTCTGGGTTGGGCTCGGATTTCCTAATCGGGCTTCTTCCCCCTCAGACCCCCCTTCGGACCCCCCTCGACCCCCCTCAACCCCCATCGACACCCCGGCGGGTGGAGAACCCGACAAGATGCGATGCTAGAGATATTAGCCGGAAAGCGGTATTCCATCAGTGGAGAGCTCGGGAGGCAGAGCCATTGGTTGCCGGCTGTGGGAGGAGCCTCGACTTGAGGGGCAGCTTAGCCCCCGAAGCGGGGACGTGGAGGCGCCCAGGGCGGCGGCGGGGTTAATGGGGCGTGGGTCGTCTCCGCCGTGGAACCGTCGACTTCACCCGGCCGGCCGGGCTTTCGGCATTGCTCGAAGCGAGCTGGTAAGCTGGGTCTCGCCTCCGGGGGCCTGGCCATTGCCGGAGCATGCATCATGCCACCCTTGGGCAGCTACTCGTAATTTCTCTTGAGCTTGGGTTGCGCAGCCAGCCTCGGTGACCCCTGGATTCAGTTACCTCAACACCCTTACCATCATCACCATCACCGCCATCATCACAAGCTTCACGCCCTCAACCAGCATCTCACTTGCAAGGCAAACCAAGTCCTATCCTTTCCTTACCAGACAAACCAACACCACACACACCACACACACACACACACACCACCATGGCCGACGCGAAACCCCCCATTGCCTTCATCGGCCTTGGCGCCATGGGCTTCGGCATGGCCACCCACCTGATCAAGCAAGGCTACCCGGTCACGGGCTTCGACGTGTGGGCGCCGACCCTCGAGCGCTTCCGCGCCGCCGGCGGGCAGACCGCGACCACCCCCGCCTCCGCCGTCGCCGACAAGGCCTTCTGCGTCTGCATGGTCGCGACCGCCCAACAAGCGCAGGACGTGCTCCTCGACGGGCCTTCCCCCGCCGTCCCCGCCCTTCCCCACGGCGCCGCCCTCCTCCTCTGCTCCACCGTCCCCTGCGACTACGTCCAGTCGCTCGACCGACAACTCCGCGCCATCGGCCGCGGCGACATCCTCCTCGTCGACAGCCCTGTGTCGGGCGGCGCGGCGCGGGCCGCCGACGGCACGCTCTCCATCATGGCCGGCATGTCCGCCGAGGCGCTGGCCGCGGCGCGCCCGCTGCTGGCCGAGATGGCCGACCCGGCCAAGCTGTACATCGTGGAGGGCGGCGTGGGCGCCGGCAGCAACATGAAGATGGTGCACCAGGTGCTTGCGGCGTGCCAGATCCTTGCGGCGAGCGAGGCGATGGGATTCGCGGCGCGCCTCGGGCTGGACCTGGCCGCCGCGCAAAAGGCGGTGCTCGCGTCGGATGCCTGGAACTGGATGTTTGAGCACCGCACGCCGCGCATGCTGACGCAGTTCCAGCCCATCGCGAGCGCGGTCAACATCATCATCAAGGACACGCGCATCATCACGGCCGAGGCGAAGCGGAGCGCCTTCAGCGTGCCCATGACCAGCACCGCGCTGCTGGGGTACGAGGAGGCCGTCGCCAAGGGCTACGGGCCCGACGACGACAGCAGCCTGCTGCGGCTGTACACCGAGTCGGCGGGCGCGGGCGCGAGCTCGGACAAGACGGAGGAGGAGAAGGTGGCGCTGGTCGTCGACCTGCTCAAGGCCATCAACCTGTGCGCAGCGGCCGAGTCGCTCGCGTTTTCGAGCTGCGTGGGGCTCGACCTCGACCAGGTGCTCGACCTGTGCGTCAACGCGGCGGGCGCGAGCACCATGCTGAAGCTGCACGGGCCGTCGTACATCAACGCGCTGCGCGCGGGCGAGGCGTCCAAGGCGTCGACGGCCGCTGAGGGGGCGCTGAGTGTTGGCCAGGTCGCCGAGAGGTTGAAGAGTGTTGTGGAGGAGGCTGAGAGGATTGGGGTGCCCGTGCCGCTGGGCAAGCAGGCGTTGGGTGTGTTTGGTGAGGCCTTGGAGTTTGGGACACCCGCGACGGCTGTCGAGGCGGTGGTGAACGTGTGGGCGAGTCGATCGGCGTAGGATGGGGAGAAGGAGGAAGAAGGGAGGGGAGGTTTGGACAACATCGTTATGTGTTTACCAAACGTTACAGGCCGAAAGGGGCCTTGGTTGTCGATTCTGATATCCGCATCATAAATAAATGCTTTGACTCAAACTGGTACCCATCCTCGTATCAAAATCTGGGCCATATTGTCGCCGTCGAGGACTAAGTGGTGGTTGGCGAGAGCAGACCGATGGCGACGCTGCGCCTGTGGCTTTCAGTGAACAGCCCCACCAAACCTCTTAGCACCTCGCCCACTAGTTTCCCCCACCCCCAAATCGCAATTCTGATCCCTGCAACCAAGTCGCGTCTCCCCAACCCGCGACGCGCCAGGAGTATTGAGGAGTGAGACCTTGACGAGACTCACGAACGCACGCACGCCCAAACGAAGTACGGCTAATTACACATTCCCGTATCCGATCCTGATATCGATTACATTCGAATCGACGACATGGGTACTCGCAACCAGCCGGCCACTGTGCCTGCATCCTCGATGGAGGCGGCCATGAGACCTCATTTCTTCACTCACGGCCTGCCCCAGGTATGAAAGACCTGCAATGGAAACACTCCCGGCAGGCAGCCGTGTCTGACCCTGTCCCAGTCCAACAAAAAAGAGGAGGAGAACTGCCACTGGTGCCAGATCCGGTCCTTCGCGACACACCAGTCGATTCCTATCACGATAGTCAACGACGAGGACGACAGTGTCCTGAACCCTCACTTTCGCTTCATCGACCATTCCATAATCGCCAGCAATGTCCCGGTGGCTGAGGAATCCTTCCGGACGGGCTGCGACTGCGATAACGACAAGGACTGCATGTACAACACGTGCCAGTGCCTGGATGAGATGGGCCCCGACAGCGACGAGGAGGACGAGGACATGTCAAACCCCGGGACACGGCGCAAGCGCTTCGCATACCACTCGCAAGGGCCCAAGGCCGGCTTGCTGAGGAGTAGGATCCTGACGAGCCGCGAGCCTATTTACGAGTGCCACGAGGGGTGCAGCTGCTCGCTCGCGTGCCCGAACCGGGTGGTGGAGCGCGGCAGGACGGTGCCGCTGCATATTTTCCGGACTGAGGATCGCGGCTGGGGGGTCAAGTGCCAGGTCGACCTCAAGCGCGGCCAGTTCGTGGACCGGTACCTGGGGGAGATCATCACGAGCAAGGAGGCCGACCGGCGGCGGGCCGAGTCGACCATCTCGCAGCGCAAGGACGTGTACCTCTTCGCGCTCGACAAGTTCTCGGACCCGGACTCGCTCGACCCGCGGCTGGCGGGCCCGCCGCTCGAGGTGGACGGCGAGTGGATGAGCGGGCCGACGCGCTTCATCAACCACAGCTGCGAGCCCAACCTGCGCATTTTTGCGCGCGTCGGCGACCGCGCGGACAAGCACATACACGACCTGGCGCTGTTCGCGATCCGCGACATACCAGCGGGCACCGAGCTGACGTTTGACTATGTGGACAGGTCGGAGGAGGACGATGACGCGCACGACCCGGCCAAGATCAAGGACATGACCAAGTGCTTGTGCGGGACCAAGGGGTGTCGGGGGTTTCTGTGGTGAGGGCGGGAGCCGAGGGGCGGGGCGGGGGAGGGGGATGTACTCCTTCATTGCCCTGCCCGCGTTGAAGAAGCGAGGATGCAGTTTTCCTGCAGGCCTTACGCACTTGTTGCGTCGAGAGGCCACGAAGGGGCGTCGAGGGAGCGCAGAAAGCTAGTTAGGAGCTGCAGCTGCAAGCCGCTAGTTGGGTCGCATCAGCGCATGAGTGCATCTCGTGGTGCAGGACAGGAAGGACAGGACGCCAGCACTGACAGAGTGCAGCAGTCTGATCCCGAGGCACCTAAGCACAAACAACAAACAATGTTGTCAACAAATACGAGATGCCTGCAAATACAAGTACACGGCGGGAGGGGATGACGGCACGGGATATTTGCCTCAACACACACTTTGAGATGCGAGGTCAGCGATGCTGAACCAGGCTCGAGAAGAGTGTCAAGCCCATCCCATAACTGAGCCCCACCTCATTAATCCCAGCCCCTGTCCGAACCCCCAGAAATGCCCCTTGGCAGTGCCCGGATTCGTGCTTGTGCATCCGCAGGCCCAACGTCATGCCCGTCTCCAGTGACTCCAATCATCCCCGCGATCCAAACTCCCATGCTGTTGCGACATGCATTCGCGTCGAACGGAATCGCAGGAAGCTAGCATCTCGCGACACGCTGCACAAGGTTTCGCAATGCAGTCATTTGACGCGGCCCGTCTGAAATTGCTGGGCGCTGTGTCACAGGCCTTCCTTCTCCTGATCTTCCATCCCCCACCCCGAGCATCGCCTGGCCAGGCTGGACCCCACATGGCAAAATGGACCCGCCACAGGCGAACGGGCGACAGGGCCATGACCGCCCACAACTGATGCCCACGACTGGCCAAACCCGGTGGGGCCTGGCGCCAGCGAGGCAAGGCTCAAGCACAAGAACATGACAACCTTACCAAACATCGACACATCGCATAGGCCACCTTATCACCCACACACTTTCTTTGCCCCCCTAGCGGCCCCCCTGTTGGATTGCCTGCCGTGTTGCGTTGGCGAGCTTATCGCTGAGCCCGCCCAGGTCACACTTGGTTCCTCTTTTTTTTTCTGGCACCATTCCCCTTTCAAGACTCACCCAGCCAGACAGACGCCAGACTTGCTTGTTGCGCGCGGGGTTCTTGTTCTGGAGGAGGCATCGAGCAGCAGCAGCCTCACTGGCCAAGGTTCAAGGGCGTACACACGCAGACGCATACGAAACCAAGCACCAAGCCGGCGCGCATCAAAGCAACGAGGGCCACTCCAAGCGGTCTCTTCCACAGGAGCCATTCTGGTTCATCTGCGCCGTCATGAACTAGCCAGCCAGCCGCCTGGATCGAGCGGCCACATAGGTGCGAATCCGAGCCCCGAGTCGGCATCGCGACAAACTCGACCACAATGGTATGTTGGATAATCTACCTATGCCTTGCCCTTCTTCTCTTTGCAGTCGTCCCCCCCACGCATATCCCGCCCAGGGAGGGCCTCTCGCATCTCCTCGTCTCCATGTCTCGGGGTCCTGTGCGACGCCCACCGCGCCCATCGCTCCCTGGCCTCCCTTACGCCAACTCCCGTCTCGCTGACATCATTCGCAGGGCTGCTGTCTCTCCCGCGACGGGGACCCCAACTCCCCCTACTCGGGCGGCGCCGCCACGGGCTCCGCCCGCGCCATCAACGACGCCGCCCAAACCCCCGCCACCTCGGGGTCCCAGACCGGCATCGACGAATCCACCCTCCCCTCGACCTCGCGCCGCCGCCGCAGGCAGTCCCACCAACCCCTTGCCCAGCACATCAACAAGCCCCTGCGGCGCCACGAATGGACCAGCCACGACCGACAATGGACCCCCGCAGCCTTGCGCCGTGAGAGGGTCGAGTTCTTCGACACCCGCGTCACCGGGAGGCAGGAGATATGGCAGACTCTGCACGCCGCGCTCGAGGTGCTGTGGACGGCCGATGACGCTGCCCGCAGCAACCAATTCCGCCGCGTGAGCGAGGACGATGGCCCCAGCGAGGAGGACCCGGCCGTGGCCCTGGCGACCGCCCAGAGCATCCTCGACGCCGCCGATATCACGCTGCCCACCGGCGACCTGTACAACGGGGCTTATGATGCGTTTGGAAACTACTACCAGATGCTGCACCACATCGTTGCTGACCCCCAAAATCTCCTCTGGGCACCCGGCTCGCCCCAAGACGATGACCTCAACGACGCCAAAGCCGGCTTGACTGCCGCAGGGGAGGCCGGCCGGGAGTTCGCCGACGAGGAAGCCGAGCGCCGGCGCGAGGAGAAGGGCAAGGCCGTGGTGGACATCCGGGACCAAATCACCATCAGGGCGAGGCTCAGTGACGGGTCGCGGGATGTCAACGTGGCTGTGGATAAGGGTGACCCGGTCCGGCGCGTTGCAAGACTCATTGGGGAGCAAGCCAAGGTGAGATGCCCCATTCTTTCCGGTGTGTAAGCGGGATCGTTCCCACTGACGACCCATGTGAAGCTCCATTCCACCAAGAAGATCCGCATCGCCTACATGGGCAAGATCCTCCAGGATAACACCTCCCTGATGGACCAGGGCTGGAAGCAGGGGCACGTCGTCAACGCCCTGGTGTTCAACCGGTAGAAGAGATGCCCGTCGCGCTCAGGTCGAGTCAGACGCCTTCGATGGAGTGTGGCTCTGTCAACATCGCCGCGGGGTGAAGTCTCACCTCGAGTGCCAAGTCACAACAGGGCAGGGGCAGCATTGCTCAGTGCGCCACCGCCATGCACCGCGTCCCATCGATACTTTCCCGCCGCCCGGCACCGCCTCAGCTACACAGCCCCCATGCTATACCACAGCATGACGGCACTTGGCAGCCCCCCCCCCTCTCCCTCCCCCTACCATCGCTGCATCCCAAAAGCCCACCAGGAGGCAAGGCACGGTCTCAATGCCGGCCAGCCGATGCGGCGTCAAGGAACAACCTCCCGCCACACCCGACACCTCGCAGTTTTTGTATATCTTACCATCCCACCGCCCACATAAGCGGACGCTATCGACATCAACATCACCCCTGATGATCGCCTCACCTTTTAACGATACCCCGTTTTCAACCGTTCCCCTTCACCGAACATTTCCAGTTAATTTGCTTGTTCATTTCCGGTCATACCACCGCCCATACCATACCATGCCACACAATACCATATCCCATGCCACATGACCCGTGCCCATATATGACCCCGTTTCCTTGTTTTGGTTGGTGCTTTGTTTTCGAAACATTGATGGGCTTTCTCCGTTGATATCCCATGGATTTTTATTTCCCTCGTTAATGCTTTGGTGGTTCATTCGTGAAGGAGGATCTTTTGGGGCTACCCAGCCCCGTTGAACCGAGAATATGAACGGACCGCCAACCTGGCTAACCCACGACGAATATACACGACTCTTATCTACCTAGTATCTGAAGGGAGACGGAAGGGGACAGTATGCCAGGGAATGCAAGGGATGATTCACATGAGACCAGACGAGAGGAGTCATAGTTGGACCACATAGGAAATACCCCGAATTTGAGTTGAAATTTTGTTTTGACGACGCGCTTCCCTGTCAACGAACTGTGTGGTCATGTTATTGCTTTGCTCCAAACACAAAATACGTCGAATTCATGGGCTGTATAGTCTAGCGACATCATTCCCCGCCTCCCACCACCCTTCCCCACCCGCCCCTTTTCGCATCCTGCTCCTTTTGGGCTTTGACTTTAACATTCCCCCCTTTCCGTCCCCTACGCTGCCAACTAACCAGAACTCCTACATCCACGCCAATCATCTCAACGGCTCTCCCCTAACCTCCAGACAAACGCGAGCACTCACTGCCAGAGGCGGAGGACCACAACCCCTCCCTGATTCCGAACCGTTGCCGCGATTACATCACTGCCACCACTGCCGCATCCCAACGAGACGGGGCAAAGGCCCTCCCACAAAAGGAATGTGCCGTCTCTCAGGCCGCGGCCGAGCCGATCTTGTTAAGCCCCTTGAGCGAACCGAGGCTAAGGGCGAGCCCCTGCGACCTGCTGCGTATCCTGAGGAAGCCCGTGATGGGCCCGTCGTCGCCCTCCTTCTCAATGCTGAGGTTGGCGAGGGCGTCCTCGCCTGTGAAAGGAAAAAAGAACGGGTTAGCATGCTTTCGTTACTTGCAAAGAGCGAAAGCAGGGGGATGGACGTACCGAATACACTCCTGGCATACAGGTTCGCGCTCAAGAACTGGCAGTCGCCCTTGAGGCTGGCCTCGGGGGTGAGGCAGTTCATGTTGGTGCAGGCCATGAGCTGGTTGAGGAACTCGCGCAGCGTCTTGGCCTTGCTGTTGATGTTGACCTTGTTCTCCCACTCGAACTCGGTCCACATGGTGCGGAACTGCGTCTCGGTGCACGTCGCCGGCTGGATGTAGTCCATGATGTCGATGTGCAGGTCGTTGAGGATGACCACGTTGGTGTCGGTCGAGTGCGCGCCCTCGTACACGACGTTGCCAAAGATGACGCCCGTGTCCGTCGACGACACCTTGATGGTGCACTGCACGTTGTGGAAGTCGTGCGGGCCCAGGTTCTGGCTCGTTGGCCGCTCCACCACCTTGAGGTCGCCGAGCGTGGCGAACTCGACGGTGAGATTTTGGAGCGTGTCGGTGGTCTGGTTCACCAGTAGTACGTCGAGGATGATGTCGAATTGGTGTACCTTGACGTACGCCTCGGCGTAGACGGGATCAGAGAAGCCCGTGAGCTGGACGACCCGGCTGAGCTTGCCCGACAGGTCCTCGGCGGCGCCGCTATCGCCGCCTGTTGCCCGCTCCAGGTCGAGCTCAATCGCGTCGGCGCCGTCGGTAGCGTTCTTCTTGGACAACTGGCGGATCGAAACCACGTCGTCGACCTGAACGGCTGTCTTGGCCTTCTCGAACGCCTCCTTCGCCTCGCGCTTCTTCTCCTCGACTTGCACCATCGCCCGGAAAGCCTTCCTGGTGTCCTCGAGGTACACAGTCTCCAGCTCCTTGTGCTCCTTGAACTCGGCAAGCGAGCGCACGCAGCTCATGATGCGGTCCACGGAATCCTCGTCGATGGGCGCCTTGACGAACTGCGACTGGCCGACGCGGATGATAGAGATCATAATAAGCATGGCCTCGGCGCGCAGCGCGTTGGTGCGCGCATCCGACGAAGAGATCTCCGAGTGGCGCATGACCAGCTTTGTGAGCGTCGCCGAGAGAACGGTGGAGAGGTAGTAGTCGCCATCCAGGATCAGTTGCCTGAGAGGGGGTTTCGAAGACGCCTTGACGGCTTCCAGCTTGGCCGCAGCGGCCGATTGGCTTGTGAGAGCAGTCTCGGTGGCATATGTCCCGTCGGCGAGAACCTTGCGGGAGCCAGCCGCGCTGGGTTTCGAGTGCCCGTTGACGTTCTCCTGGTCCTTGTTCTCCTCGTTATCCATGTTGTCCAGCAGCCTCTGCTCCGACGCCAGGATGGGGATCTCGCCAAGGCTAGCCCTAATACCCTTCCAAGCATCCCGAATGTCCTTTTCGTCGACCGAGTACTCGCCAATAATCCAAAGAATGCCGCGGTAGACTGTGCCAGCACGGACCTCGCTGAGAGTATCAACAAGCCTCTTGGAGATTGCGGGACGCAGGGCGGGGAACTTCTCGACTACCTCCTTCACAAAATTGATCACATCAACTGCCGAGGCGTTGTTGAAATCGGAGATGAAATCCATGAGGAGGTCAACCACGCTGGCGGCAACCTCGGAGAACTTGACGGCGCACTGGTGAATGGAGTGGATGAGGAGCTGGCGGTATTCGCTGTTCTTCTCGTACTCCTGATCAACAGTCTTGGACAGCTCCTTCTTGAGCAGGAGGACCACCTCCTCAACGTTCTTGCTGGACACCATCTCCAGGGCAATCTCCAGCGACTTCTTGCGCACATCGATGTCAGGGCTCGAGAGGACGCGCAGGATCTCCATAGTCAGGTCGTCCAGGATGCCCTCGTTCTTTTGGCGCAGCTCGTCAACGCGGTCGAGCACGATAAGCTTGACATTGTTGTCGGCCTCCTTGATGGCCAGCTCGATGAACTTGCCGGCGGCAGCCTTGACAGCCACGGGGTTATTGGTGAGCGCCGTTAGCGACGAGGCCGCCTCGTAGACGACGGTGGAGGTGTTGGCCTCGAGGAGGTCGAAGATGAGGCGCAGGTACCGCGCCTTGTTTTGCGCGTTCTGGATGGCATCTTTCCTGATGAACTCGAGCTCGACGAGCTGCAGGAGCTCCTCGGCGTTCGGGATGCCGTCGAAGACGGTGCTCAGATAGGCCAGAGCCTTGTCGTGGCTGATGCTGGAGAGGGCAGCGAAGCCGTTCCTCTTGCAGGTGGGATCGCTCTCTCCCTCAAGGAAAGTCGCGATGAGCTCGGCGGCGTCGGGGATGAGGGACGGCGAGTGTTGGTAGATGGAGGCGACAGCGAAGACGGCGTTCTTGCGCACGTAGGCGTGGCGGTGCTCAAGGCAGGACCGGGCCGACGAGAGCAGGGGCTCTAGGAGCTCGGGTTCCCGGAGCTTGCAGAGGAAGCGCAATGTGTTGCCGCGGATGTACTCGTTGGGGTGCTGCAGGTCGTTCCGGATACCGTTACTGCAGTGCGTGTGTACGTGGTCAGGCCTGAGTAGAGCAGACGGCGCGGGGACAGAGAGGGGGTGTCGGGCATCCATACCATACTAGGATGTACTCTTGCTTGAGCTTCCCCTGGGCGTCGAGCTTGGGGCAGATCTCGTAGTAGAAATAGAGGAGCTTCTTGAGGGGCTTGGACTTGGAGGGCATGACGAAGCGGATGATGTGCATGAGCAATTGGGGCATGGGGTCGCCGTTGAGCATGATGGTCAGGATGCGCTTCATGGTCTCGACCTTGGTCTCGTCCGTCCCCTTTTCGAGCTGGGTGCGCAGCTCGGTGAGGGTCGGGGTGCCTTCGGTGGCGCTGTCCTTGACCAGGCTGTAGGCATTGTCGAGGAACGACATGGTGGGCAGCGGGGTGCGGCAGCAAGCCGGGTGTGTATGTGTGTGTGTGTATGCGTGGAACGGGCGGTGTTCGAGGTTCGAGATGGGGTCGTGGAGGGGGGAATTGGCGGAGGGGCGGATGGCGGGCTGTGTGTGGATGGCTGCCCTGCGCACTCTCACTCTCCTGAGCTTTGGTCGAATCGCAGCAGCAGGGGTTCCTCTCTCTGGTTCCCAGGAAGCTCGAGGGCGCAGCGGGGGGTGGGCGCGTCAAGAGGGAGCGGTGCAGGCGAGGAGTCGTTCGGTGGCCGCTGGGAGCGTGGGCGGGCGGAGCATCACCTGCTGCGTGGTGGATGTGGTGGAGGTTGTGGTGGGAGCGAGACCCAGAGGAGTTGCTGCGTGTGCCTGCTGCAATACGGTGGCAGCCAATATCGACGCAGGCGACCATCCAAGGAGATGTGGCATTACCTGGCTCCCACTGGCAGCGGTGTGGCTGCCAGCTGCCGACGAGCGCCAGGATCACGTGGCTGACCTGGCTGGCACCAGGGGTTTGGTGGGGTTCTGCCCCGCTTGGGTGTGGTGGGCTGGAGTGGCCCGTGCTCTTTGCATGGCTGGTTGCTTGCTTGGGTGCTGTTTCTCCAGCTTGACTTTCGAAAGGCAGCCGCGAGGGTTCTCGATTTACAACTTGGCGTTGCCGTCCTCCACACCCAGTCGCGCGCCATGTCAAACTCAAACGAGCCCTTCTACATCCGATATTAGTATGAGCGCGGTCATTCCTATTATTTATCTGGGTATTGAAGCTAACAGATTCCCAGCTCGGGCCACCAAGGCCGCTTCGGGCATGAGTTCCTGGGTACGCTGCGACGCGGGAGTTAGCCATCGTCCTCCGAACCCGACTGACCGCATTTCATTGCCCAGAGTTCGACTTCCGAGTCGTCGGCGATGGCCGCAGCGCGACGGCCCGCTATGCCAACAATTCCAACTACAGAAATGACAGCTTGATCCGGAAAGAGAGTGCGATACCCCTCGTCCATCCCGCTCCCCCGCCCCCTTGCGCCGCGCCTTCCTCCGCGACTGAGTCGATCGCCGGCTGACATAATACATGGCAGTGTTCGTCAGCTCCCTAGTTGTTGACGAGATCAAGCGGATTGTGAAGGAAAGCGAAATCATGAAGTACGGACAGCAGCAGTTCACCAGGATCGGAGGACAGGGGGGCTAACGCGGGAACAGGGAGGACGATGCGAAATGGCCGACCAAAAATAAGGATGGGAGGCAGGAGCTCGAAATCCGGGTTGGGAACGACCACATCTCGTTTGAGGCAAGCCCGACTCCCATAGTAGCTGTGTCTCTTTGGCCCCGTTGCTAACAGTCCCCAGACGGCCAAAATCGGCTCCATCAACGACGTGACCGACTCAGCCGACCCGGAAGGCCTTCGAGTCTTTTACTACCTGGTGCAGGACCTCAAGGCGTTGGTGTTCAGTCTCATCGCCCTGCACTTTAAAATCAAGCCCATCTGATCCCTCGATGGTCGACGAACGGATGACATCGTGGCTTTTGGTGTGGGGCTGAGCGCTCTGGTCGTGGCGACGAATTGGGGGATGGGGAGCACTTGAGATGGGTTGGCCAGCCCAGGACTACTCCGTGGATCGGGGCGGATGGGCGCAAACAGACGGTTAACTGGGAATGGGTTCGGTTGCCTGATGCTCGACCTGCGAGCGAGGCGCGGAGAGATGGCAACCTCAATGGCACGGGCAACGAAGACATGATACAAACAGAGCAGCGGACCAGAAGAGCGTCCCCCGCAAAATTGCCACAGGGAAATACTTGCCCGGCCGGAGAGCAGGCGGATGACGGGCCGCTGCATGCTCCCGGCCGTGGATCAGCTCAACGATTAGCGTTGACGCCGACGGTTGACTAAAGCCAATCGCTAGTTGCCAGCTGTGTCACCACCACCTGCATGTTGGGCAACGCGGGGTGTTGATAGCGTTGCGTGGGGCTTCGTTTGACGTCTGACGTCTAACGCCGTGCAAGGTGCTGCTGGGTTGGTTTGCTGGCAGCTGCAGCAGCATGTGCTCCGTGATGGAACAAGCTGGAGCATTGATTGCTCTCGACCGCATCCGCGCGCGACGCAGACATGGCTGGGCTGAGCGGGTGAGTGGTGGGGCTTCCCTTGCTTGACACATGGAAATCTGGGGTGGGCGAATGTGTGCCACGAATGCCAAGACACCGTGGTCCCTGGGGGTCGCGGATAAGGAGGCCGATCGCCGCTGCGAATGACAACATCAGCAGTGCTTCACTACTGTTGCCCTCGTGGGCCGCACTGTAGCGACAGACCGAGGTACCTATTCCAGAGATTCGGCCATCCATCTTGACGCTCCAAAACACAACCGCTTTACAGAGTAACTTTTCGCTATTTCTACCGCTTCTCTGCCCTGCACTCCCGCGCCAATCCGCAGTCTAAACGGAATGCACAAACCGCCCCCTCGGAGAAAGCCTGCCCGCTCCTTGCAGTGTTCCCCGCCAAAGTCGAAGCGGCTGCGCGCGCACTGTTTGGCTGGGCGGTCCCCACTTGCTTGGGTACCCTTCAAGACCTATTCCCCAAGAGTTGGAGCGCCCTGCTAAGAGCCACCCGCTCCACGACCATCGCCAACCTTCGCCCATTGCACGAACACCCCGAGGTTCGGCCGTCTCCTGGCGGCTGTTTTCTTCCATCGCATTGCGCCTGTCGCGCACGGGGTTGTCAGCTCCCCTCCCCCTGGAAATTTCGCTCAGCTCTCCCAAGCGCCACAGATCGCGCCCAATTCCATCTCCCACACCCGCCGCTAGGTGCTAAGTGGTCCTTGGTAGCATCTGCGGATACCATATCCGCCGCCGCCAGATCAGCCGTCGCGTGCCACTCGCGTGGCTTCACTCTCCCAGACCTCCCATTGCCTGAATCCCATCGCTGTGACTCCACATCCCGCCGCACCGTGTGGCAGTCACGCAAGACCATCCCGCGCGCCAACTCCCCCGCCTGTCATGCCTACGCCCTCCTCCAACGCGCCCAACCAGCTATCCCACGCCTTCTCGTCATGTCCCGACCTTGAAGAAGCGCCGCAACTTCCGCCATTGTCCTCCGGAGACGCGCCATCAATCCATTCGCCGCCGGCCTCGACCTGGCCCCCCCACACTGCAACCTATCCCGACGGCCACGGCGGTGACTCGCGATCAGTGACCATGTCGCCTGGTCCCCAGGCCGAAGGGGCCGCCCACGACACCATGGGGAACGAGGCGACGGGGCCGGGACGACTGCGCAATGACGTTCTCGAGGCACATAAGCCAACGGATACCGATGAGGAGATGAGCCCCGTCGCCGACGATACGGTGCGCGCCGACGGGGGGCCTGTCACAAAGGTGGCGAACACAAAGATGGGCGAGGCGCCCAGCCGGCGGAAATCACGGCCGGAGCAGCTCTCGCCCGTGGCCGGCGAACTACAAGAACTTGATGTCTGGGGCCCGACGGGCAGGGGGCCGCGATGGGTCGAGGACAGCGGGCTTGTTGGGCTGGGCCTGGAGTACTCACACATGAGGGTCATACCGACGCCTCCGTCATTATACCTGCAGCCGGGCAGCCGGTTCGTCGGGACGCAGCAGTCGGAGCGGCAGCAGTACGAGGTCGAGGTGGAGATCAAGCACGTGGACATGCGCCAGTCGTTCTTGTGCGGCTACCTCAAGATCCAAGGTCCGTCCGTTCTCGCTTGCTCGCTTCTGCACGGTGGCTTGAGTCCCTGCGGCTGACCGTCCTACCACCACAGGCTTGACCGACGATCACCCCACCTTGACGACGTACTTTGAGGGCGAGATCATCGGCTCGAAATACGGCTTCATCACCCAGCACCAGGGCTGGGGCGCGAGCGAGAAGATCGACATCTCCCACTGGTCCAAGTTTACCGCGTTCCGCCCCTACGTGAAACAGGCGCGCAAGGGCGGCCAGACCTTGATCAAGGACGTCGACCAACGAGAGAACATCTTTATGCGGTGGAAGGAGCACTTTCTCGTGCCCGACCACCGGGTTCGGACGATTAACGGCGCCAGCTTCGAAGGGTTCTACTACATCTGTTTCAACCAAGTGCGCGGGGAGGTCAGCGGCATCTACTTTCACAGCAAGAGCGAAAAGTGAGTTTCCCCTTTTCCTATTCACCCTCCATTTCTACCCCCTGAATAGCAGCTAACATTCTCCCAGATTTCAACAGCTAGAGCTGAAACACGTCGACAGCAAGGGATGTTATGGCGCCATGGAGTTCAGATAAAACACGGGCCAGCTACACGAATCGTATCGGATGACAGTACAGAGCGTCTTGAATTACGGGAGGAAGGTTCTCCATTGTCTTGGATTTTGGGAGGTTATCAGCGTTGCATGGGTTTCAGGATAATGATCATAAGCACACACACATACGGCGGAGCAGGGCAGGGATGAAATCGTTACATATCGCGACGGGAATGGGGCGAGTGGATTCGGAGTATCGCCAGGGAATGAATGGGAAGGCAATGATGGGACAGGGAACGGAACGGGGCGGTAGATGACGAAATATCGGGGCGGGCTGGAGGCCCAGACGCTGGGATGCGCGGGTTTTCATTGTATATGCTTTGCGAGTACGCGGGGTATCTAAGACGCATCGTCCGATGTTCCACCGGCTTCGGCCTCGAACTTGTTGAAGTAGGCCTTGCGGAACGGGTTTAGCTCGTCGGCCGTCTTGCCGACGGATTTCGTCTCCTCTCGTGCCTTCATCGCCTCCTTGTCGACCTCCTTGTCGGGGATCCTCCGGTAGGTTATGAGTCGTCGGGACCCTATATTCGTCAGGTAAGCTAGCAGATTACGCAGCGCTGGGGACCTAATGCGCTCACATTTGTTGAAGATTTGTGTGCAGACCGAGACGACCTCGAGATAGGGATGTGTGGGGACGGGTATCTCCTGATTCTCATCGTTTGCCGTTGGCATCCAGAAGGATAGCCGTCCGTGGTCAACGAGTGTCTGGGCGGAGAACTGGAGGATGTCGTCCAACATGGCCAGGAAGCCGTATGGCTTTCTGGGCGGAATAAAGTCCGGGTCCCTGAGGTTGTACCCATGGTTAGCCAGTACCCCCATACCGTACGCTCTCTCCACACTTTGCAACCACTCACTTGTACATCTCCTTCCCCTTAGGTATCACCCAAGGCGACTTCTCCGGGTCCCGCACCCCGAGCACCCGGAGCCCCTCCCTGACCCCATACGGCGGGTCACACACAATCCCATCAAACAGCCTCCCAATCACCCCATCCCCGTCCCCCCTTAGCGGTACCCTCCTGATGGGCGAATTCGTCAGGTCCGCCGTAAACATCCCTCCCAACCCACCCAGCAGACCGTACTGCTCAAAATTCCCCCTCAGGGTCTTCCTCTTCTCATCCCCCCTGATACTCCGCCCGTCGATATCGCTCCCAAACGTCACCGCCCCAAACTGCGCGCACGCAATCGGGAAACTCCCCGTCCCCACAAACGGGTCGTACATGACCTTCCCCGGCGCCGCAAGCGCGATATTCGCCGTCACCAGCGCCAGCTCCGCGTCCATCGAGGTCGTGCTGATATACCTCCTCTTCTTGAGATCCAGCACCTTGGGCAGATCCCGCGCCCCACCCCCCAGATACCGCCCAAAATAGTGGTACTTGGGATCCTTGATCCCCAGCGGCGTCGAATTAAACTCCCAGTCCTCGCACAGGACAAACTCCTCGTCGGCGCCGCGCATCTTGATCGGCCCCGCGAAACCAAGGTAGGCGAACGAGTTGATCAGCGCGACCTTCTCGGCGGCGGTGCGCGAGCCCTGGTACGAGTCGACGGTGAACTTGAAGGAGCAGGCGATGTACTGCGCCCAGAGGTGGGGCGTGGTGGCGTGCACCGCCGCGTGCACGGCGGCCAGGTCGGCGCCGTGGCCCCAGAGCTCGTGGATCGACATGATGAGGATGGAGCGCTGGATGAGGCGCGTGGCGGAGGAGGTGGTGGGGAGGCGGATTATGCAGAAGGGGGACTGGAAGGGGGGTTAGTAAGGGGTTGTTGATGTGTGTGCAGGGGCGAGGAGAAATAGGGGGAGGGGTGAAGGGAAAGAGGGCTTAGGGGTAGGAAGGGGGAAGGGAGTGCGTACCTCGAGGCTGTATGAAATGACCTTAAGATCTATCCCTTCGATTATGGCGAGAGACTCGAGCTCCGGGAGACGGAAGGTCTCGTGAGACTGCGAGAAACGAACGAGGTAGTCCATTGTGTTGGATTTTTTTTCTTTCTTCTGGCCGTTGGGGCTTTTAGGGACTCGGCCCTCGAGTTTGCCGGGTTTTGCTAGCAAGTTGGTGTTATATCGCTTGTGCTGGGTATCATGCGGTTGTCTACACAAAATATGGAAATGTGGTGACTTGGGTTCTCAGTCTCGAAGTGAAGGACATCCAACCCCTGTTTGACTCAAGGTGAAAAAGACCCAAGTTTGTGTGAAACAAGCAGGACATGGTGCCTGACCTAGCTCCACGGAGGGGTCTTTTTAGGGATGCACGACCCCAGTTTTCTGTTCCGGCCAATGGAATAATAGTTTTGGTCCTATGACCACGCCCGCTGTGTGCCGCAAGCTCCATGAGATTTTGCCTGGGCCCTGTGGTCCACTTCGACTGGTCAACAAACTCCGAGTTCCATCACTCGACGCTCGAGTTGAACTTCACCAGGAGGCTTCAAGCAGGACCCCGCCTCAGGACCGTACACCATGTTGTCGTTTAACCAACCCGCGCTATTCCAAGGCTCAAAATGCTATGTGACGCATGGAGTGATGGGCCATTTGGACCCAACACAGCTGCCCACAAAATCCAAGCCATGGTCAACACTTACAAGTCATGATTTTGTGCACAGGGTAGGCGCAGCTCTCCATACATCTGCTTCAACTTTTGGTGATGGTCTTACCAGAGGACATTATTTATGCTGACGTCCTGACAGGCCGACCTCATCATTCCTGAAGAAGTTCTCGCGGTAGTGCAGCAGAAGTTCCTGACTGACAGCCCAGCCCCCGAGTTCAAGAAGGTTGTCCTCTCACTTCATGATATCCTCTCAGGCGACTTCTTCACAGAGTATATCAAGAACGGTAAGAAGCAACTACAGGTACTCCTTACTCACAGGACCTCGATCTGACGCGCAGCAGGATCCATCCTGATGCTTTCCGAGGGCAGGAGAGGAATCGACAATGTGTTTTCTCTGAGGAGCGGCAGACTCACCATGTTTCTTGACAAGGAGACATATGAGAGGGCAGGCTTGGTTGGCAATCCTCACGGCGTCAAGGGGAAACGGGGACTGAAGCCTCGCTGGAGTAGGTCCTGGAGTCCCAAGGGATGGTTGTGCTGCCCCGCTGACATCGACAGTTGTCGAATTTGATCTCACAGAACCATCCATGGTCTCGGGGAAGAAGGGATTTGATCGTCTAGTCTACGCCAGCAAGAACGCCCTGTCCGCGCCCGTCACCTGGCTGTTCTGCAATATCTCGCCCACTGGTATGCGGCATCCAGAAAGCAACACAGTTCGCGCGCTAACGTCTTCCCAGCTCCCAGCCCAGACCCGCTCGCCCAGCACTCCCCCATCAAGTACAGCTGCAATCCCGGAATTGCGCAAGGTATTGAGGTCGTGCTGCCAAAACTCTCCCCGGACGCCGATCTCCTTGCTCCCAGTGGCAGACAAGACTTTGAGGACTTCGCAACCAGCCTCTACGAGTGGCTGTCCCTGGTCCGCCTGCAGAGCCCCCGTGTCCAAGTTGGGGATGAGATAGACCCGTACCTTTCCAGGTACCAGGTTCCGCAAGCCGAGGGCGAGGGAAGAGTGTGCAAGATTAGTTGGCGGGGGTTCCTCGCGCCATCGTGGTCTCGGCAGACTCTCATCAACATCGTCACCGCCCTCCCAGCCAAATCGTGGTTCTCGTTCAGCACCACCACCTTCTCGAAGGGCCTGGCCGGGGATAACGCCGAATGCACTATCCTCCGTCCGCCAAACTCGTCGGGTGAGTATCTCATGTGGGAGGTCAAGAGCCATGAATGAAGGCGGGCGCGAATCCTCCAATGACCGCTTCACTCTTCCCTCTGCCGAACGTTCCTATCGGCGCCAAAACCTTCTCCGCCAATGGCCTCCTCAACCAGCCGGCGCAGGTCGGCCTGGCCCTCGGGCGTCTGGAAATCCTCCCTGGCGGCGAGCTCCTCGATCCTTCTGCGGAACTCGGGATCCGGCTGCTGCTCCCCGGCCTCGGCCTCGTTCATTGTCCCCATCGTAACCCTCAATCCCTCAGGAAGACCCGGAAGCTCCGCATCCCCGCCCTCCTCTTCCGCCGCGTCCGCCGCCACTCCGTTAGGCGCCGACGGCCCGGGCTCCTCCAGCCCCCTCAAATACGCCACAACGGCCGGCCACTCCTCCTCGTACTCAATCTTCTCCCTGGCCATCCAATTCCTGTGATTCAGCAACCCGGCATCGAGCTTGAGCTCCTCGACCAGCACGCGTGCGGCCTCGACGGTCTCGACGACGAACAGGGCCGTCTCACCGTCCTCATCCTTCAGGTCGACGGGGGCGTGGAAGTCGCGCACCAGGGCACGCAGGAGGTCGAGGTGGTTGTAGCTGGCGGCGGCGTGGATGAGCGAGTAGCCGTGCTCGTCCTGGATCGAGGCGAGGGCGGGGTTCTCGGCGAGGAGCGGGAGGAGGGCCTGCGGGTTGTCGGCAGCGAGGAGGTACGGGTTAGGGGGCATCGTGGCGGGTTGGGAGTGGGCTGGTTTTTCTTGGGGTATAACGTTTTGATCGCGAGAGTTTGTTTGGGGTGATGGATGGTGTTGCGGGGCTGTCAATCGGCATAAATTTTTGGTGGGGTTTGGGCTGCTGGCGCTGGGATGCAATGGCGGGGCAGTCAATTGAGAACGGGCCGCTAAATGCAGTGCGGAGTTTCTGCTCAACATGCTAAATTTGGTGCGTGCAGCTCGCTGATCTCTCTGGCCTGGCCCGTGGAGCAGAGGATTCATCTGACTCCACACACCTGACAGATCACGAGACGGGCACCTCAAAATAATGATGCTGGTGGTCACGCATCCAGACCTTCATCAACAGTTCTGCAATGTCCAAGCGAAGAGCATCTCCCGCGATGGACAAGAGTTGCCTGCTCACGGGCCAAGCGGACAGGGGGACTCAACGAACTATGGGGCGCAGTAGCTGTGCCCCTGACCCAACAGAGCAACCTGGACGGCAAGGTGTGACTCCTCGGCGAGGGAAGTCAAAGAAAACACAGCCCGTTTGTTCTGAGCGGCGACCCAGCGCAAGTGCTCTGCTAAGCGCCACCTGCGACGCTGCTGATCCTCGAGGACGGACGCCGTTGGACTCCAACGGGCGAGCTTGTTGCCGTTGGCGCTTCTTGGCTGGGTTGCCTGGCATGGCCTGGGGCTGCCTCTGAGCTGCTGGAGGTCCAGTTGCCTTTTTGTGTGTGGTGTGCTCCCCGCCATGTTCCCCTCCATCAGGCCCCAGAGCAAGCTTAAAGCACTTGCATTGCCCACCCTCGCATCCTGTGCTCGCCTCGAGACAACCCCGAAGTCGGTATTTTCTCGCCGTCTGGCTTTTGTCCACCGACCCCCCCAGGACGGGCCACTATTCGCAGCACCCACAAGTGGAAGAAACTTCAGCCGTCGCCCACCCCTCATCAGTAGCACCGGCAGCTCCAGCTCCAGCGCCACCCACGCTCTCCACCACATCAACTGCTACCACTCCCACCACCACAGGCGCCTGATCTCGACTACCACATTGCAGCGGCAGGACACCCAGACGTCTCCCCCCAACACCGCCGCCATGGAGAGCGTCCCTGAGGCCCCGGCCAGCTCGCTGGCGTCGAGATACACGGCCTCGACCGACTACGCTAAGGACGCCGTGGGCATGGAGGTGCCCCATGCCAGCCAGGACCCCCAGCAGATCGCAGCTATGCTCCGCACCCTCGAGGATAGCAGCAAGAAGTCCAAGGGCCGCGGCGTGTTCAGCGCCAAGAAGACAAAGTATGCCGTTTCCAACTCGCCCGCCGGCATCACGGTCGACTCGTGGAAATTCCAGGAGTCCGATTTCAAGCGCCGCGACATGCCCACCTATGCCCGCGGCCTCTTTACCACCAAGTCTGCCAAAGGCACCCCTGAGATCGCGGCTCGCGGCTATGACAAGTTCTTCAACATCAACGAGGTCCGCGAGACCAACTGGGACCACATCCGGGAGCGCACCCGCGGCCCCTACGAGCTCAGCCTCAAGGAGAACGGCTGCATCATCTTCATCTCCGGCCTCGAGGACGGCACGCTCCTCGTCTGCAGCAAGCACTCGACCGGGGACCGAGGCAACGCCGAGCTCAGCCACTCCTCCGTAGGAGAGCGCTACGTCGAGCGCCAGATGGCCGCCCTCGGCAAGACCAAGGAGGACCTGGCCCGCGAGCTCAGGCGACGAAACGTGACGGCCGTCGCCGAACTCTGCGACGACAGCTTTGAGGAGCACATCCTGGCCTACGGCCCGGACAGGGCCGGCCTGTACCTGCACGGCATGAACGTCAACCTCCCCGAGTTCATGACCTACCCCTCCCCCCTGGTCCAGAAGTTCGCCGAGGACTGGGGTTTCATCAAGACCGCCCTGATCATGATCGACAGCATCGAGGAAGTCAAGGCCTTCCTCGAGGAGGTCGCCGAGACGGGTGCCCACGACGGCCGGGACGTTGAGGGCTTCGTCATCCGCTGCAAGATGACGACCAACCCGGGCGTGGCCCCCTACCAGGACTGGTTCTTCAAGTACAAGTTCGAGGAGCCGTACCTAATGTTCCGGCAGTGGCGCGAGGCGACCAAGGCCCAGATCTCGGGCAGGCCATTCAAGCTCCGGAAGCACAATAAGATCACCGAGGAATACCTGCTGTACACCCGAAAGCGGTTCCAGGCCGACCGGGAGTTGTCCAAGGCGTACGTCAAGAATCACGGAATCATCCAGTTACGCAACGACTTCCTCGAGTTCAAGAACATGAAGGGAAGCGATGCTGCCAACCTCGACGACCTCGACGGTGGCGCCGCGACAGTGACTCGCGACGTCGTCCTGGTCCCCATCGCCACCATTGGGTGCGGCAAGACGACCATTGGGCTCGCTCTCGGCAGCCTATTCGGCTGGGGCCACATTCAAAACGACAATATCACCGGTCCCAAGCGGCCTCCGCGGTTTGCCAAGGCGATCATCGAGCAGCTTGAGGATGTCCCCGCTGTGTTTGCCGACCGCAACAACGCCATGAAGCAGGAGCGGAAGGGTCTCCTCGACGACATCAAGACGCAGCACATGTCGGCGAAGTTAGTTGCCCTGAACTTTGTCCACGACGATATTGAATCCATCCGCCAGATCACGCGAGACCGCGTGTTCGCGCGCGGCGACAACCACCAAACCATCCAGGCCGCCTCCAACATGAAGAAGGTTGTCGGCATCATGGAGAACTTCATCGACCGCTTCGAGCCGTGCGATCCCGAGCGGGGGCCGGACGCCGGATTCGACGCCGTTATCAACCTCGACCCTACCGCGGGCAGCAGGGAGAATCTCGAGGTGGTGATCAAGGAGCTGCACCGCCTATATCCCAATTTTGTCAAGGAAGTCCCCTCGGTCGAGGACATGGACTTGGCCATCAACGCCGCCATCGACGGCTACAAGCCCGACCTGCGCCACAACATCCCCGACCGCTCGCGCAAGGACGGCAAGAACGCCAACACTGCGCAGCAGCAGAAGGCCGCCGAGAAGCCCCAGAAGAAGAGACCCCTCGAATACATGTCCGTCGACGTCACAACCAAGGACGTCCTCGCCGCCCTCGAAAAGACCTTCGCCCCCGCCGGCCCCGCCCAGTCCCGCTTCTTCAAGCAACTCCAGGGCACCCGGCGCGTACAGCCCAAGTTCCACGTCACGCTCATGCACCGCGCCTCGGCCCGCGACCACCCCGACCTCTGGCAGCGGTACACGACCCTCCAGGAAACCGCCGCCGCCGACCCCGACTCCCCCGCCAACGGCAAGCTGGGCGAGCTCGACGTGCAGCTCGAGCGCGTCGTCTTTGACGACCGCATCATGACCCTCGTCGTGCGGCTCGTGCCCACCCGCCCCGAGGACGAGAACGTCAACCCCCCCGAGTCTGGCTCGGGCCTGCCCCCCGCTCCCAGGTGGCAGTGCGTCAACCGCGTGGCGCACATCACGGTCGGCACGCGTGACGATTCGGTCAAGCCCAAGGAGAGCAATGATTTGCTTGCGCGCTGGTTGGAGAAGGGGAGTGGCGAGGGGACGGGGATTGGGGAGCTGTTGATTGAGGGGAAGCCGATGATTGCGGGGATTGTGAGGGGCGTGTTGTCGAGATAGGATGCGCGACGGGCACGCGTGTTGTTGAGGAGGGAGAGTCAGAGGGAGAGGAGGGAGAAGAGGCGGGTGATGGTGGTGGTGGGGTAGGTGGTTTTTGTTTGGAGGCGTGGCGAGGCATGTTTGATATTGTTATAGGTTCGGTCTACCTACTTAGCTCACTCTACTACGTACTTACTCTACTCGGATATTTAAGAAGAGAAAAGCATTGTTGGGCGTGGTATTTGAAGCTCTTTTGATCCCAACATGGGTGATCAATATGTATTCTAGTCATCCCAACACAACTTCAACCCATCACCACCCTCCTAACGGCCGCGCCCTAATAATCCGTAAACCGATTCGTCACCTCCACAAACGCCGCCCACTGCCTCGCCGCCTCGCCGCTCTTGATCGCCCAGCGGGCCCTGCGCACGCCCTCCTTCCAGCGGCCGCCGCCCGGCCCGCGCTCCGTGATCACCACCCCGTCATCGCCAAACCCGAGATCGCTGCTGTCGGCCTCGCATATCCCCGACACCACAAACAGCGCGGCGGTGTTGATCAGCACAAAGTGCAGGATGGGGTCGTCGTCAGGGACCTCGCCGGCGAGGATGCGCCGCAGGATCGCCGCGTTCTCTTCGGGGGCCTTGCCGGGGGAGACCTCGGACAGGGGGTGCGCGGGCAGGCCAAAGTCGCGCGGGTGCAGGCGGAAATGTTCTGTGTTGGTGGTAGCCGGGTTGGCCGGGTCGGGCTGGATGCGCCAGCAGAGGGTGTCGCCGGCGCAGCTGATCTCGTCGAGCTCCTCGTCGCCGCAGACGACCATGGCCTTGCGGGCGCCGGCGAGCTGCAGCGCGTGCGCGAAGACGGGGCCGATGTCCTTGCGGGCAACGCCGATCATGCGGGCTTCGAGGAGGGGCTCGTCGCCCCCGCGGAGGTCGGTCGGGTTGGCGAGCGGGCCGACGAGGTTGAAGATGGTGCGCCAGGGCAGCTCGCGGCGGATGGGGGCAACGTGGCGCATGCCCGGGTGGAAGACGGGGGCGAAGAGGAAGCCGTAGTTGGTGTTGCGGTACAGGTCGGCGATGGTGTCAGGCCGGATGCGGGCTATTTGCGGCGGCTGCGGCTGCATGCAGGCGAGCAGGTCGGCGGCGCCCGACTTGGAGGTGGACGCCCTGTTACCGTGCTTGGCGATGAGGAGGAGGCTCGAGGCGAGGATCGAGGAGGTGGTGCTGATGTTGAAGGTGTTGTGCGAGTCGCCGCCCGTGCCGACGATATCGACCTAGAGGAAGCAGGTTAACACAACCCCCACGACAGAGAGGACGAACAACGACGACAAAAGGACATACCAGACCACCGCCGTAACCACCCTCCTTCCTGCGCTTCCCATCGATGGCCGCCCGCAGCTCGTTCTGGTCGATCTTGGCGGCGGCCTTGAGCATGGACTCGGCCGTCTTGGCCAGCACCTCAGCTTGGCGGTCGAGGCCGGTGAAGTGCAGGCACATCAGCAGGGACGCGGCCTGGACATCGGAGACCCGGTTGGTGAAGAAGTGCGAGATGGCCTCGGCGATGTCGTCGGGAGACACGGCGCCCTTGGCTCCAAGTGGCCAAAGCTTGGCGAGCAGCAGCTTGATGTCGATGCGGGGGAGCTGCTCGACCAGCCCGTCGTCGGTTACCGGGGCGGTGGCGGACGCCATGGCTGCGCGTTCGGTTGGGCTGAAAGGGATGTAGGACGTGGGAGGAAGTGGGAGTTCAAGAGGATGTGGGAGCTTGAAGACGCGGGTGCCGTGGAGGACGTGGGGAGCCACAGTGGAGAGCTGTGTAGATGGGTGGATGGATGGATGGCGGAAGAGTTCGAGAAGCCCTGAGGCCGGGATCTGGCGACGGCAAGGGCCCTTATGGGATCGAGGGATACCAATTGAGTGCCCGCAGCCTCCAAAAATAGCGAGGGGGACGAGAGGGAGGGTGGTCTCGCGGTTGACTCATTTTGGCCCGGAGAACAAAAGCAGCTCAGGTTTGCTTCCAACTGGGCTCGCGACGCAGTCAGCCCAAGCCCCTGCAGCTCCAGGAACGCCCCGCGACAGCCAGAGCTTCTGGTGGGGATGAGGGGGACTTGGAGGGGGCAGAGGGGTCGCTACAGGGATTCGACGGGGAGGGGCTCCGAAGAACAGGGCAGAATGTGGGCGGTGAAGACTAGCGCCGAATTTGGTCCCCGCTTGGTCATGGCCCATGCACGGTCGGGGCTGGCTGTGGCTTGGATTGGTAGCCGACGCCAAAATTTCGGTCGGTTCCTGGTTGCGGTTGCGTTGACTTGCTGCCAGTGCTTCCAGTTCTCACCAACATCAGGCGACACCCAGCAGCTCGCTGGATCCCACGTGCCCAACTGCGGCCATATCTTGCCCGCTCACATCCAGAATGCCTCCGAGGTTACGATGCCCCGCCGCTCGCGGCCTGGGCGCCGCCATTCGCCCCTCCACGTCGACCGCCCGCTCGGCCGTCATTCTCCAGCCCTTGACCTCGACCTCGACCTCGACCTCGACGATACCCACCCCGGCACCCGCAACACGGCAATACGCTACCGCCGCCGCCATCAACGCGGCGGGTTTCACCGCTCCTGCCGACTATGTCCCCCCGACCAAACCCCCCACCGCCCGGCCGCCCGAGACGCGCAAGGCCCAGCTCCTCCGAACCTACACCTCCCTGCTCCGCTCAACCCCCCTGATCCTGGCCTTCCAACACAACAACTTGACGGCAGTAGAATGGGCCGCTGTCAGGCGAGAGCTGAGGCTCGCTCTCAACGCCATCTCCGCCGAGGGGACTGACGCCACCGTTATCGCCTCCAACGCCAAGCTGCAGGTCATCCGCACTCGCATCTTCGATGTGGCCCTCAAGGTCGTCGAGTTCCACGATCCGTCCAAGGTCGGCCCGACCACCGTGTCTTCGTTCTCGGGTCAGAAGGTGCAGATGGTGTACAACCATGACCTGTCAGAGGCCGCATACGAGGCCGTCCAGGCCGTCCAAAAGAGCGAGACACCCTTGCCCGCGTCCTCCGCCTACGCCCAGCTCGCCCCGCTGCTCGTCGGCCCGGTGGCGCTCTTCACCCTGCCGGCCGTGTCACCAGCACACCTGGCCGCCGCCTTGAGCATCCTGTCTCCCAGCCCCCCGGCGTTCCCGGCGCCATCCAGGAAGAAGAACCCCGGGTACTACGACCCGATCGCCCAGAGCGGTCTCCAGAAGCTGATGCTGGTCGGCGGACGCATCGAGGACCGGGTGTTTGACCTGGACGGCGTCAAGTGGGTGGGCGGCATCGAGGGTGGCATCGACTCGCTCCGCGCCCAGGTCATCCACATGCTCCAGAGCGCCGGCCTCGGCCTCACGAGCGCGTTGGAGGGCGCGGGCAAGGCCATTTGGCTTACCCTGGAGAGCCGGCGGAGCGTGTTGGACGAGGAGCAGAGCGGCGGGAAGAAGGAGGGGGAGAAGGAGGGCGAGAAGGAGGGCGAGAAGGATGCGAGCTCATGAACGGCAGGAAGAGCGTGGGAGTGCTCGAGTGCGACGCCGTATGCAGCGTGGTGTTTAGCGAATGTCCTTGCACTGCCAGAGGTGCGATATCTCGAGTTGTAAATTACAATGTACGGAGTATGGAATATCGATGTAACGGTCTCCCTAACTGCGAGAGATCATGTGAAACACGACTGCAGGAGTCGTCACCGAGCGGAGAGGGAAGCCCCGGTGCGGGTGGCCCCGCCTTGCTTGGGAGGAGGTGGGTGGTGCGGGCCCCTGTCCCCCGCAAATTGCAAGCAGCAGCTCCCCCCAGCTCGCGGCTAAAGCGATGCGCCTCGCGTCATCTTCAACCACGTCCACGAGTCGCTGCGGCGCAGCCACAACCACCACCACCCGCACCACCAACACTACCGGTACCCGAACAGAGCTAGAAAAGCGCCTCCCGATGCCCACCGACCGCTAACGGCTGTCTGTCCTTACCGCACGAGCCTTAAACAACTGGCTGTTCCTAAGCACCGCGACGTCACCCATCCAGAGTCCTTATCGCACGGCCGATAAGCTCGGTGTAGCTCGCGAGCGCTTGGCCGACCCACCACGCCCGCCCCCTCGAGCTCCAGCTCCAGCTCCAGCTCCAGCTCCAGCTCCAGCTCCATCCTCCCACGCATCCGTCATCCTTCAACAGGAACCCCTAGCTCGATCCCGCGCGCCGCGCTCCCCGCCGGCTGGGCGATCCAGATAAACACACCCAGCATCATCACCACGACGCCCGACCCTCGAACGCGCCGCCCCGAAACCCGAAAATGGACTTCGCACCCTACCAGTCCTCCCCCCCGGAGCACACGCGCTCCCCGCTCAGCAGCGCCGCCGCGTCCCCACGCACCTCGCTCGACAACACAAACCACAGCCCCAACGGCCACGGCCGGCGCGGCTCCTACTCCCCCGCCAGCGGCAACCTCTACCAGCATCGTCAGTCTCAGTTCTCGCCGCCGCCGCTCCAGCACCCGCAGCCGCAGCGCGCGTGGTCGGGCGAGGGCGTGGGCCGGTACCAGAGCCCGCTGGCGACGCACGTGACGTCGGCGGCGAGCGTGGGGAGTAGTCATGACCGTGGTGGGGGGCAGAGTAGGGGGGGGAGTGGTGGGGGAGGGGGCATGGGGGAGTACTTCAGCGCGCTGGGCGCGCGGGAGGGGATGGTCAGCGAGTTTGAGACGAGTCTGGGGTTGAGGCTGGATTATGAGGCGTGTTTGGCGTATTTGGCGGTGCCGCCGCTCGGGGCGATATTGTTGTTGATTTTGGAGAGAAAGAGTGATTATGTTAGGTATGTTTGCTATCTTAGTGATGATGGTGGTTTTGCTGGGGGCGGGGGTGCTAATGGGGTGTGTGCCAGGTTTCATGCGTGGCAGTCGAGTCTGCTGTTTACAGCGCTGTTCGTGGTTCACCTGCTCTTCGCGTGGTCGACGTTCCTTAGCTGGGTGTTCTTCCTCGGGGACCTGGCGTTGATGGCCTGGCTGGTGCTGAACGCGTATCGGGACGCCGACACGTTAGACAGGTATGTCCTCACCATATCACTGCTAACTGGGTGGCGGGGCAGTGCTAATGGTATTGCAGATACGAAGTCCCTGTTGTTGGGCGGATTGCGAGCAGGATTCTGGACGATGAGTGACGGCAGGGTTTGGCTGGTTTCGGAGGTGTTCTGCTTCTTCGGGACCGTGGTTCGGGGCTGCATGTCTTCGTTTGGCGACACTTGTATATGTGTTTCAGTAATGTGTAAACTACAGGGTTCGGCGGAGTATATGGCCTACGGGAGGCTTGTCAGGGCGAGCAGCATCCCGTGAACCTCGTCGCCTGTCTAGAGTCGGCGCGATGGTGCTGGATGCCCCCTCCCTCTCCCGGGGGACGGCATGACCATATCATGTATGGGGGTATTGAATATATCACTGGTACGCACATCGCTAGTCCCATACACCATACATATCCTGGGCCTCTATCTTCTCCCTTGGGCCCCGTCCTTTGCAACCCTTGGAGTTCATCTCATCATCCCGGCCTCTCACAGTCTGACTATTGATGCGCACTGTTTGATTACCTAAGGCGGTCCGTCAGCCAAGCGCCCCTGGCTCAAGCCTGCTGCGTTGGTTGGCTGGGGTTTGCAGTGGGTCCCGCCTTGCCTGGTTACGTCGCGCTTTTGCCTGCAGCAACGCCCAGCTGTCGACCGATTCAACCAAGCTCGATCTCCCACCCAAACACCACCAACTGAATCCCGCCGCATCACCTCACCCAACCCCCCAACTCGTGGCCCTGTGACGCCCGAAACCCAGCGATCTACGCAAAATTGATAACCTGTCGCTCAAATTCCCCTCCCCCCACCTCGTTCCCCGACCGTCACTGCCCGCCTCGGTAAGCCGACCGCAAGCGCCAAGCCGCCGCCATGTCCACTCTCGAGGAGCTCGATGACCTCGACCGCCAGGAGCGCGACGACAAGAAGGACAAGAAGGACCAGCAGGGGAATGGCGACGGGAAGAACGGCAAGGGGGATGGCGATGCCGAGATGAAGGACGCAGAGCCCGAGGAGGACGACGTGCTCGACCCGGAGATCCTCAGCCTCAGCACAGACGACATCAAGACCCGCCGGCGCCTGCTCGAGAACGATGCTAGGATCATGAAGAGCGAGTTTCAGCGGTTATCACATGAGAAGGCCACAATGGCCGAGAAGATCAAAGAGAACATGGAGAAGATCGCCAACAACCGGTATGCCAATGCCCGCCCTGCCCCGTCCTCCCCGTTTCCTCTGCACTGCCGCGCCCGCCGACACTAACCATCGCCGCACAGCCAACTGCCATACCTGGTCGGCAACGTCGTGGAGCTCCTAGACCTAGACCCGACCGCCGAATCGTCCGAGGAAGGTGCCAACATCGACCTGGACGCCACCCGCGTGGGCAAGTCCGCCGTCATCAAGACATCGACCAGGCAAACTATCTTCCTGCCCCTCATCGGCCTCGTCGACCCGAGCAAGCTGTCGCCCGGCGACCTCATCGGCGTGAATAAGGACTCGTATCTGGTTTTGGACACTCTCCCGGCCGAGTATGACAGCAGAGTGAAGGCCATGGAGGTCGACGAGAAGCCAACCGAGAAGTACACCGATGTCGGCGGCCTCGCAAAGCAGATCGACGAGCTCCTCGAGGCCATCGTATGGCCCATGAAGGAGGCCGACCGGTTCAAGAAGATAGGCATCAAGGCGCCGAAGGGTATGGAGCAGCCCGCCCCCACAACGCTTGCGGGTGTTTGTCATGCTAACACACCGTTTAGGTGCCCTGATGTACGGTCCTCCCGGCACAGGCAAGACATTGCTTGCGAGGGCATGCGCTGCGCAGACCGATGCGACCTTCCTGAAGCTCGCTGGCCCGCAGCTCGTGCAAATGTTCATAGGCGACGGCGCCAAGCTGGTCCGCGACTGCTTCGCGCTCGCCAAGGAGAAGGCCCCAGCGATCATTTTCATTGATGAGCTGGATGCCGTCGGCACCAAGCGGTTCGACAGCGAGAAGAGCGGCGACCGCGAAGTACAGCGGACCATGTTGGAGCTGCTCAACCAGCTCGACGGCTTTGCCTCGGACGACCGCATCAAGGTCATCGCCGCCACCAACCGTGTCGACGTGTTGGATCCCGCCCTGCTCCGGTCCGGCCGTCTCGACCGCAAGATCGAGTTCCCGCTGCCCAACGAGGAGGCTCGTGCCCAGATCCTCAAGATCCACTCGCGCAAGATGAAGGTCGACTCGGCCGTCAACTGGGGCGAGCTGGCGCGCAGCACGGACGAGTTTGGCGGTGCCATGCTAAAGGCCGTGTGCGTCGAGGCCGGCATGATTGCCCTGCGCATGGGCAAGAACAAGATTGGGCACGAGCACTACGTCGACGCCATCGCTGAAGTACAGGCCAAGAAGAAGGACGTGAGTTTTTCCTCCCTGCCGAATCTCGGATCTCGGACCAGAACTGACCATCCATCCAGACGGTCAACTTTTATGCTTAAGCATCGTGACATTTGTGGAATCGCCCACTGTCATGGCAACGGGATGTTCGGCGCGGTCCATAGACTCGAACATGCTAGGTTGATAGAGCGGGCCGTTTGTGTAATATCATGGGGGCATCAGCGGGTTGTTGCGAACTCTGGTTTCGGGTGTATCGTGCTTGCCGTGGTCTCGTTCCGTTCCCATTTTGTCCACACATGCATGTCTTTTTGCTCTCGCTCTTGCGGAAATACCTTTCGCCGCCGCGGTCGGTGAAGTGGCTGTCGCGCCATCAGCGTGCAGCGCGCCGCAATCTATGAATCCTCGTATTCAGCCCCAGCCTCGACCCAACACTACTGCACAGCCACCGTGCTACCCCACGAACCCCCGCGATGGCTGTCATCATCTACCTCTTCACTGGGTGCTGAAATCACTGGGTGCTGAAATCAAAGGGAATCGCGCATGAAGAAGCAAATAGGAGTTGTGTTGCTGGAAATAGCCCCGGGCCGATTACGTGGACTTGGTTGCTCATACGAGATCTGGGGTTGTGAAATCGGCCCTAACCTGTGAACTGGCCTGGTTGTGGCTAGAAGGTTACGTCTATGTGAACTATTTTGGAAATGTGGCTGCCTCTCCTCTCCGGTGTAAGTCCCTGCTGCCCGTCCCCAGTTCCTGGCTGCCGGTTCCCGGTTCCTGCGTCCCGGCCCTGCATGTCAACCAGGGGGTTCAAACCAACGGGTCTAGCCGCGTCCGGGATGAGACACGTAAGTGTCTTCGTAAAACAAGGAGGGGATCTTCGAGTGGCATAGTAAGGACCGCTCGTGATATGGGAGTGCGGTCCGGACCGCTCAAGGGACTTGGGGTGTGTGGAGATGGGGCCAGGGGGTCGTCTCTTGGGTTGTGCTGGGGAATCATGCTGGCCTTGGCCGGGAGAGGGGTGGTTCTCCGGGGTGAGGTTTGGATCCCTCAAGGCGTTTGAGATGCTGTTGGGTGGGGGTGGCTTGCCGGTTGTTTCTCGTGCGGTGACGCTGCTGTTCTGTTCCTGTCTGTATCTTGAACAAGGTTAAGAATGGATACATGCCCAAGCGCCTACCTATGTATCTACTCGTGAGCATGACTCGTACATCAAACACTGTATCGAGTTCGGGATGGTATACTCTGGATGTGTCCATGGTATGAAGGCGACAATTCATAGTAGACACGAGCTAGCTGGCATGTTCTGAGCCGGTATTGTTCACTCGAATTCTGCTAGAATTCTCAAGAATCAACGTTTCCTCGTTATCGTATCCATTGTAGACAATGTGGTGGGATAACCGGCAGGGTGGGACATCTGGTAACTACGAACACGTCGTCTCCTGACGGCATGGTGGACGGAGGAATAAGAGCAGTGAAAGAATCGGATTCATATCCGTGTCGTGTAAGGGGAGAAGGTCAAATGGTGGCCACGACGGGAAGAAGGTAATGAATGTTGGCCCCGGTTTATTCTTTCTTTCCTCTCGTCTGAATTTTCCCATCTCTACTGACGGAGGTACTTACCCCATCAACATAGGTCAGTACTCCCGCCAGAAGAGTACGAGGATCCTGACCTTCAATTAGTTCCATCCATAGTACTACATCTCAACCTCTTTTCATATTGTACAGACACGCAATCTATTTTCCCCAACTTACCGGACACTCCATCACCACGAACCTCGGCCCGGGTTGATCTGGTCTGGCGAGCGCTCCCGACCAGCCAACCACTCCCGATCACCCAACTCACGACGCTCCCACTGTGCCAGGACGTTACGGCTGGATCTAGGGGTAACTCACAGTGCAGAGGAGTTGCAAGTTGACGCAGTTCGGGAGAGGGCATGAGCGGATAGTACCTGGTTGTGACGATCCTCAGCTGGCTGAGACCTCCCGCAATGACCACGAGAAAGCGAGAAAGAGACGGGCAAGTCAATCACTCTCAAGTTGCGGGAACATCTTAAATGTTATCTAGACTAAGATAAGGAACCACCAGCCAAGTAGGTAGGCACGCCAGTGCGAAGTGCAGAGACCTGGACGCGAGATCGTCATCGGCCATGTGCAGAGGAAGCGCCGCACCACATCCCCAATCTCGGCTCGCTGCATAAATACCTGCAAATAGCTGAAGCATCGGCATTTCATGGACAACGCCGCCCAGGCCACGAAAGTGTGGTTTCAAATCGTGCGGTTATTTTTGGGGTTGCGCTTGGGGGGTTGCGCCCTTCAGCACGCTGCCCGTCCCCTCCTCAGCCTGTCAACGCGTTCCAGCTTCCCACCTTCCACTTCGATGATACACTCTCTTTTTACTTGTTGCCGTGCTCCTCTTTCCGAGCAGCATTGATCCAACTAACATGCGTCTTCGGCACGAACTGGCGGGGCTGTTGTTACATGCGCCTGAACTGACGACCTTCATCAGCCCCCCGTCGCCTGGGCCGGTTCGCGATTACGCTGACAATCCGACCTACACGTTATACAGTGACGTGGAACTGTCTTGGACCCGGGATACCAAAGGAGGATTGATTAATCTGGTGCTGTGGCAAGTGAATACCACCACCGGGCAGGCCGGCCTGGCTTTCTGGAATATGCTGCGAGTAAGGCACTCAGCCTTCATCCCTACCACGTAGTTAGGTATCGTCGCCAAATTATCAATTAACGCTTGTTTCATTGATCTCAAAGCCACCGACATATCCGACTTTCTGTTGAAGGGTTAAACCGGAAAAGAATTTGACGGAGTCCAACGTCTTCTTCTTCAGCCTGTTCGTCGATGGGTCGGCCCTGATCACAAACAGTCCCTACTTCAACATCGTGAGAAGTGGGGGGGATCATGCGAGCACCACTCCAACACCAGTCGACATCATCATGACTGCGATTTCTATCGCTTCCAGCGACACTGGCACCCCATCCACCGGCAGCCACTTGGTACTCTCGGCAAGCACCATAGTTCCACCACCAAACGACTACGACGCCCCAAGCGGCGTGGCGTGACTGCCGGTCCTGGCACCGCGGTTCCATTATCAAACAACAACATCAAATCGGGTTTCCCTACCAGCATCACGGCTCCAACGTCAAACAACAACAGCTCAAGTGGTCTCCCAATCAGCGTCACAGTTGTCATCGCCGTGGCCATCCCTTGCTCTCTCCTTCTGGGTGCGGTTGCGGGATATTTTCTGTTCAAGAGGTGCAAACGGCATTCCGAATTCTGCACGGGTCGCATATCGACTAGGGCATGTCCGGAGGCCGATGGAAGGCGGGTTCGGCATCGCAGTTGAGGGGACAGGCCAGAGGAACGTGGCTCGCAAGCATTGCCCGCCGCCTGTTGAGCTGAGTGCCAACCCTGTTGCGGAGCTGCCGGTATTTCCGCACCGAGAGTAGGGAGGGAAGAGGTTGGGGATGTACGTATCTGCTGATGTAGGATATGGAGAGCGCCGGTGTCGTGTTGCTTGTGTGAGAGAGGGAATTGATGGCAGGCCGGAGAAGACAAACTACGTGCCACTGCTTCCTTGTGACCTTTCACAGCTTCAAGCATGCCCGTGTTTCGTGGAGAGCGGCTCATGGGCAACAGCAATTTCAAGATCGGTGCGGCTTATACCGCGTTCTTACCCGTGGGCTATGAACCTACATCATCTTACTCCGGCTTGAGCGCCGTCCTTTTCCAACCCATTGAATAACCAGGCTCGCGGCTAAAGCACCGATTACACCCGCTCTTTAGAGTTTATCCCGCAGCAAATATCAAAAAAGCAGTCGATTCCACAAACCTTCGAGAGTTTATCCCGCATCGAACATCGACGACGGCGACACCGGCCATCTGACTGAGGCATTAATCACCAGCTGTCAAACCCCTCGCACTTGGCAGCGTTGAGACCCAATCGAAGCTATCACCGAGCACCAATACCACCACCACCACCATAGCCCCAAAGCCCAAACCACCAACCCCACGAGACCATCGGTGACCACTTCCGGCCTGCCCCAAAACCGCTCAAGTAACCCCCGTTCCCCGTTCCCCGTTCCCCGTTCCCCTTTCCTAATCCTAACCCAACTAAGCGGGCAGGTAACACCAATCCTTTCCCCCCTTTCCCTCTCCTCGCGTGGGCGGTGGTGGAGTTCTGCCCATGTGGCGCAGCCCTGACAGATGTAACCCCAGAGCCGCCCCAGCCCCAGCGAGCCGAGCTCCCTTCCATGGTACGGCGCTCGACCACTGCATATCACAGACCCGGACCGGTGTGGTGTGGTGTGGTGTGTGTGGTGTTATGTAAGAGCCATTATTTCCGAATTGGGCGGTTGGGGGGAGCTGGGGTGGTGAGAAGGGAAGGGGGTTGGAAAGGGTGGAGGCGTGGGTCCCATTTCTTCCCCCCACCCTTTTCTAGACCGCGCCCTCGGCGGTTTGCTTGCGCCTCCTTTGGAATTGGATTCATTCAATGAACCGTTCGTTACGGGGGGGAGTGTATCGGAGACGACGATGCTGGCTTGGTCTCGCTACAACCGGGTTGAGGCTCATGGACCAACCAGAGGAGGGAGATTGGTCAGTTGGCTGGATGGGGAGAGCGAGGTGTGATCAAGCCGGCAACTCCCGATTCAACTCCCCCCCTCGTGTCCGTCAACCTACCTACCTACCTGGGTACCTACCGCCACACCTGGGACGCGCGTCGCCAGGACGACGGACGGATTAGCCGCGCTGTGGTGAGCTGCAGTGTAAAGTGGGGCCGAAACCCAACAACACTACTATGTACACCCACCAACGCCGATCCGATTCCCGATCTGCCCAACTTGGTTTGCGACAGCGGCAGGTTTAGGTTAGGTTAGTTGATCGGCGGGTTTGATGGGATGGTGGGCGGGGCAAGTCAGGGCACCGAATCCTTCGGCAGGCAGGGCTAGGCAGCGCTAGGCAGGCAGGGGTGAAATCCAACCACCCCCTCAGGCAGGATTCCCGCCTGTGACGCATCCCGTCAGATCCCTCGGCACGCATGATGCGTGCGCGGTTCGTGTTTCTGCCCTACGTGTGTAACACGATTGGATCCATTGGTCCGTCCGCTGCCTGTCCACACGACATGACAACAAAACAAAAGTGGTGGTGGTGGGTGGTTTAGAGTTGGCTCCCGTGCCGTTTGTTGTGCCGCAGCTTGCCTGGGAGCGGTGATTTATGGGTGAATGCCGAGACGGGAAGGACGCAGAGGTGGTGTTGACCGGGTCGAGTCATGTGATGGATGATGCCCGGGTCGAGTCATGCAGTTGCTATCGGGCCGGATGGGTGGTTCGTGTGGAAAATGGTAATCGTATTGATTCATGCGGATTTTGGGGTTGGGGATGGCTTCAGGTAGGCAGCACAGTGTGTGGTGTGCGTTGTGTCGAAGGTTCAGTGGGGAGGCATCAGGAGTGGGAAATGGCTGGCTGGCAAAACCCGGAGCAAATTCAAATCTTGTAGTTAGATGTCGTTCAAGAACTCGAATGGGGTGATTTGGCTGGCGGTATTCCAAGACAGAATAACGTTAATCCGAGAAAACAGACGTGTGGGTATAGAACCGTGCGTGAGACCTAGTAATCCAGGAGAAAAAGGACAAAAGAGAAAGGAAAGAAAACAGAGACTCAATGCCCAACTCCCATCCTGCCGGTGATGCTGTTGCCATTAACAATAAATCCTGCCGAGTCATCCTAGTCCCCAGCCCTGCCGTATATGGTGATACATGCTGAAATCAAAATGCAAGTCGTCTAAGTAATTATGCTCCGGTCGTCGGGTTCGTCGACGGTCCCGGAAGGAAATCGTCGTAGTTTTGCGAAGCTTCGGCTTTGCCCGCAAAAGTCAGTCAAGACCTAGTAGCCGTAGGAATAATCGCCAGTGGAGTCGTCTGGTAACGAGAGGAAAAGGTCAGGAAACTTTCCTCGGAAGAGGATAAAAAAAGAGCTTGGGAGGGGCGTACATTGGTAAGATTCGTATGCCTCCGCATATGCAGCTGCATAGGAGGCCTCCTCGGGAGCCGGCGTGCCGTACACTAGATCCTCGACTTGTTCTGGGCACGCACCCCCGTCAGCCACACGGACCGAAGCAGACGACGAAGCTGGAAGCGGCCTACCGTCGCACTGGATCGGGTCTCCCTTCTTGAGGCTGCCCCGCTTCTGGGCGCGCTTCTCGAAGCGGGCGATGTCCTTGGGATCGACGACTCGCCCCCGCAAGATGAATTGGGTCTCCTTGGGCGGGTTCTGTGCAGCCCGCTCGCGCATCGTCTTGATCATGAACAAGTACTCGGACGCCTTGATGTACTTAGTGTCGAGGCTCCACTTCTTGAGCTGCGTCTTGTACTGCTTCTCGCTGAGCAGGGGGGAAGAGTGCCTCGGTTAGCCAAGCTGCTTGTTAGTGAGAGGGAGGGGGAGGGGGGGTTGTCTTGTGTACTCACGTTGCCTTGAAGCCGTATGTCTGCTCCATCTCGGCCATGACATCCTTCAGCTTGAGGTTCATGGTGTTGTACAAGTGGGCGATGATGTCATGGTAGGGCTCCCAGTCCTCGGGCTTGGCCGGCCGGAAGGGGGACGGCGGCGATACCGGGTGCGGCGACTGGTCGTAGGTGTAGTACCCATCCATTGTGGTGGTGGTGGTGGTGGTGGTGCTGCTGCTGGGCGATGGGGGTCTCACTTGACGACGCGAGGGGCGGGGTGGTGTATCCGAGATGTGAAGCGATGGCGTCCATGATGGCAGCGAGGGCAGTGGAGAAGAAGGGGGCAGCACCGAGGACTTATATCCCATCGTGGCTGGTGAGACTCTCGGCGACGAGATGGGCAAAGGCACGGCCACACGAGCCAGACAGTCGCCGTGGAGGGCTTGCTGCCTTGCCGTCAGGGCGAGGGAGGCTAGGCAGCTGGGGGCCACAAGGACGGGGGTGTGATAGGAGGAGGAGAGGATGGGGATGTGCCAGCGTGCCAATGCCCATGGGTGCCTGAGGGTCAAATTCGACCAGACGACCCCAGACGAGGAAGAACGGGGTGACTCGACAATATTAGCCCCTCGGGGAGCCTCACACTTGGCGGGTAGTGGTGGGGTGATGAGAGAACACCCCCCTTCCCCCCCCCTTCTCCCCTCGGGTCCCGTCGCCGCCCCCTCCCCCGTCCCCTGACAGGGCAGCTCCTGCTGGCCGCAGCGATGCGGGATGGCGGTGGGTGACGGAAACCGGTGGGACTGGCCATGGTGCTTTTTGCCTGTGTGTCAATGCCATTGGTGTTGCACAAGTTCCCTGCAGCCTTAGGCAGAAGAGAGGGAGAGGCTGGACGCTGTACCCGCGCAGCACGAAGAAAGCCCATGGGAAGGGGAACAGATGGGGATGGGGAAGAGAGGAAGGGGGAAAAGGAGGACGGCGATCTCGGTCTCGTTCGCGCTTGCGAGCCGAAAAGAGGGTGGTCCCGCCGCTGGTGGTCCATCCGCCCGTTGGGGTTGGGGTTGGGGTTGGTGTGTGGTGTGGTAGCGGGGCTCTCATCTCCTGGCTCCACTCGAAACGCCGGCTGCGCGCTGCGACTGGCAGACGCGATCTCGCGCCAGACAGACAGATACCGAGGTGGTGCTCTGTGCTCTGTGCTGGCCAGGGCTGGTTGAAGAGGTGAAGCAGACTCTGGAACTGGACGCGGCGTGGTTTGATGACGGCAGCGGCGGCGGTGCGTGTGTGTGTGCAACAGAGCGTTTTGGAATGCGCCTGCGCCCACATCCGCCGTCGTTGCATGCAACTTTGTTGGTGGCTGCGGCGCCTCGCCTGGGTGCCAGACAGACACACAGAGAGAGAGAGAGGCACGAAGAAGAATCAGATCTGGTCTGGATTTGTCGATGCTCCCCTGCTCTGGCTGGAGACACAGACGCTCTCTCCAGGCAGGGTCCCCACGTGAGGCGGGAATAGCGCCCGGATAAACCCCACGCTGCCTGTTTTTTAGCGGGCCAGTTGGGCCCCAACGACCCCAACGGCGTGTCAATATTGCTGCCGATTTGGATGACCCCAGGCAGCAGCTGGCCCAAATCTGGAGCACACTGCTGTCCTCAGCCACCCGACTCCATTTTTCTCTATCACAACACCGCAACCAACAGCCCGCCCAAGCACCATCCGGCGTCTTGGCCCAGGTTCCGCCCATCCATCGGCGCGGCTCGAAAATTCTCGATGCCCGTCCGAGCCAGGGCCGTCGCTGCGTTGCAGTTGCATGTGACCCGCAGCGTGCCACGCAACCCCTGCGCGCAAGCGGTCGACCTCTGCCGTCGAAGCTTGTCCGCGGGCTTGGCTCGTGGTTGGCTGCTGTAGGGAACAACAGCCCAAGTCCTCGCTGCTCGTCGCGTCTCGGAGTTTATGCGCCGGCTTCCCGGCCAGACACCGCGCGCAGCATCTTCCACCCCCCAACCCAGCACAGCACAGCCCGGCTCGGTAAATCCGCCGTCATCTTGGGATGAAACCTAAATTCGGCGAGCCAAAGAGAGACTGAAACCAGTGTCAGTTTTGCTGCACGGTTCTGCACGGTTCTGCACAACAACGAGCGGGGAAACCTGGGTCGTTAGCAGTCGCCCTCTGATTCGTTTTCTAGGCGCAGGAAACGGCTTGCGACGGGCTCACGCAACAAAACACGCCCATCATCCTTGAGACCATCCGTCCGACAAGATCCCAGAATCCCCAGACGGGCACATGCTCACTGTCCCAAGACCCAGACCCTCGGTCCCGACGCTCTCTCGTGGGAATGCTGCACCGTGTCGCCGCCGCCCATGCCCCCCCCGGCTGCAACAGAACGCAGACAGATCGATGTCCAGTCTGCGGCTTACTGCCCCCCTTCTCACCCTGTCTCTCTGCCGGTCCAGCAGCGCGGTCCCGGCTTTGCAGCGGCACAGATATGATGCTCACTCCCGGGGAAGGTTGGGGGCACGACCCGGCTACTACGGGGACGCCGTGGTACCCGACCGCAGCCCAGGCTGAAGCCATTTTCAAGTTTAGAAGACACTGATCATCTGCTTATCCACCCTCAGAGTTTGATTCTCTGTTTTGCGCATCTGGCCCCCAGAGTAAGCGCTGAGCGCGCCGTGCAACCTGCTCCCGAACAGCATGCTGACCGGAATGTCTGGGCCTACCTATTCTGAGAACCTGATTGAATCCTCCCAGCTTCCACGGCGCTCAGGCTCAGCCCAGCCGGCCGGTTCTATTACTTGTAATTCAACTCGCAACCTTTACCCACCATGAGAACGACACCGAGAACGCCCGGACTTGGGCATCGTTCAGGGGCGAATAAGAGCCGGGAATTCCAGGCACAAATTACACAGCATTCCGCCTGTCACCTTATAAGGCTGCGAGGCTGAATCACGGGCGCACACGCACGGAGCCCCCTCTCCCGCCGTCTAACTATTAAATGTAAGGCACGAGTGCATACAACAGCGCCTCCATTCCCCAGGTCAGGTGTCAGCCGGAGTGTGACAGGCGGATTCGCTTTTGGTCAGGGGTGCCCGCCCTGCGCCTCCCTTGGCTCGAGACTGGACCTCTTCGCACATTCTCGGCTTTCCGGAAACAATTCCGTGGTTGACTTTCGATAGCAGCGATCAGATAACGATTAGAGATGGCAGAGTGGAACAAGAGAAAAAGAGGCCGTGGACACGCGACCGCGCTTCTCCGTGGCTTTGGAGTGATCTTCTTCGCCATCGTGGATCCCCGTCACACCCTCGCGATATAATCCAGACAAGATCGACGGCTGTTAGATGTTTGGCAGTATCACGGAGCCAACCTTAGGGCATGGTAATGATACTTGTTGCACCATGAAGGTGAAGAAACTATGGACCTGGAGACTGGCTTATAAACGAGGGTGGACCTCGGTCCTGTGCACTGACACGACCGTGCATGTGGTGATGCCTGGTGCACTGACAAGACCGTGCCTGAGGTGAGGTTTGGTTCCGTGACAGGCAGGGACCATCCTCAGTAAATTAAAGCTCATGTTTGCCACAATGGTTCTCAGTGAGAAGGTCGGCCGCGTATGCAAACAGGCTTCGTCATGTCGCCTCTGTTGAGGGTAGGGATGCAACCATGACTGCCGAGACCCTCTCGGGCCGGACGGATCAGGGTTGCAGATCGCGGGGCGAGGTTGGAGCTTGGCTTATCCCTGAGCCTCTTCAACGGGCTGAGAGGATCAGAATGGGGCATTTTGGTCTTGGCTGAGAAGGAATTGGCTGTGGCTTGCGTTCTGCCTAGAAATAAATAGTCTCCCGCGCCATAGTTAGTTAATCAATTCTGGATCGATAATAGGTCCAGAAGGAACACTGCCGCGTCGATCACAACAACCAAGACGTAACTGTGAAATTCAAGACGATCTCCAACAATGCCGGTATCCGTTAACTATCCGAACCAAACAATTTCCATCAATCCCCCGTCCCCTTAACCACCTTCACCAAGCCAGATAATCATACAACCCACTCTAGCAACTGCCACTATGTTCCCCACCGTCGAGCAAGGGAACCACCACCGTAATACCACCATGATAGAGCCCCCCCTCCCCTCCGCCCCCCCCTCTCTCCATGTCAGACTACAATTCCCCTCCCCTCCACCCCTCCACCCTTCCCCTAACCTGCTCCACAACCCCCTTCACCCCATCCACCCCCTCCCGCGCCTTATCACACGCCCACTCCCATCCGTCTCTTACCGCCCTATCAAACGCCTCGCGCACGCGGGTAGCGTGTTCAGACACCGCCATCTCGGGATCTCCGGCCTTGTCAGTGACGAGAGAGGTGATAGAGGGCGCCGGCGGGAGAATGATGGAGGTTGTTTCCGGGTGGGGGTGCAGTGGGTGGTGGTGGGCGTGGTGGTGCGCGCTGTTCTCGGCGCGGACGAGGGCGGCGTAGCGCTTGCGGACGAGGGCGCGGAGTTGGCGGGGGGAGGTTCCCTTGGGGACTGGTGTTTTTTTTCGCTGGTTAGTATGGGAAGTTTGGTTTGGGGGTGGGATGAGAGTGGGAAGGGGGAAAAGGGAAGAGAGGGGGGGCTGTTGGGGGGCGTACTGGGAATACCCCATTTGTCGCAGAACTCGCGCAGCTCGGCCTCGCTCCACGAGTCGATCAGCTGGTAGGTGCGCGTCAGGGCGTTCTGAGCGTCGTGGGCGCGGCGGTCGGCCTGCGCGCGCATGCGGAGGTACGCGAGGCGCGAGTTGCGGCGGACCGAGGAGATCAGGGAGTCGCGCTGTAGCGTGTTAGAGATGAGCACAGGTTTCGGCTGGAGAGGGAGGACTCACGGTGGAGGGCTGGGGAGCGGGGAAGCCGTGGGTGGTGAGCCAGGCTTTCAGGTCGGATTCTGCAGGCGAGTCAGTCAGTCGTCTCTCACGTCTCACCATGGGAGACGGGCACACTCACCCTTCCAACTCTCATACAACCAACTCCCAGGATACGCCGCCGTCTCCCCAGTCTTGCGGGCGATCATCTCATAGCTCTCGCGGGCCTTCTTCAGCAACAGATCTCGCTTGCGTGGCTGCGGGACCGGAATGCCGTGGCGATCACAAAACGCCTTAAGCTGGCTGTCTGACCAAGTATCCAGGATCCAGTCCTTCACATTAATCCACGCAGACTGGGCCTCCTCCTCCGTCTCGTACCACGAGTCCCTAACGCGGGTGACGAGGGCATCCTGGGTGTCCTCGGCGGACTGCTTGGCCTCGAAGCCCTTCTGCTTCAGATAGCCGAGCAGGTCCTCGGTGGACCATGACTGGTAGGGCTTGACGGCGTAAGCTTGCCACTTCTCTTGCACGAGCGTCTCGAGGTTCTTGCGGTCAGACGGCGTCGGGAAGGGCACGTCATGGTCGGCGAGCCACCGCTCCAGCTCGGTCTCGTGCCACTTGTTGTATGCTGTGCAGTGTCAGTAGCACTGCAGGCATAGATGCCATCTGAGCATTTGGAAACCCACCGGCATTGGAGCTGGTAACGGCCGCGTTGGCCACAAAGGCCAACGGGATGAGTATCTTGGTGATCCTCATGGCTGAATGGCAAATTGTCCTGGCGATTAAGTTTTGCTGCTAAAATGGTGAGTCGACAGATCTATCTCAGTGAGTTGGGTTGGGGGTGGTTGGGGATGGTGTTGTGGTCTCGGTGCTCGCACGCTTTGAGGATAGTATGATGCTTGGGAAACAGGAAAACAAGGGGAACACCTAGATAAGATGCAAGGTTCTGGGCATACATCATCGTTTGTTCCTGGCTGCCATGTCATCATTGTCGTCCTCCAAGCCCCTGACGTCACCTGTCGGGGTTAGGGTTGCCTACATCAAGCACTACCACTTACACGACACACTGGTGGAATACTCTCCCATCCTTGCCGTTAACCTTCTCCAGAGACGCCAGTATTAAAGATTTTATCTCTATTATCAGTTCCCGTATTGTCCCATGCTCTATCAAATGCCGGTCTTTGCCCTTTTCTGCCCGCTCAGGCAAGCTGCTGCCATGTCTCCCATCCATTCCAGCAGCCCGCAGCCCGCAGCCCGGAATCCATTGTCGCGAAGCCAATAACCGTGCCGTTGCTACTCGCTCATGAACACTTCCCGGGGAGTGTCACAGGGGTCTAAGCCTATATAGTCTTGGTTAGCCAATCATCCCTAGTTCAGCACGCCGTCAGCCACCCAGAGAGTCAACCTACCATAGTCACACACCACCCCCAACTCCCTAAACTCCCTCATGAGCGCCATGCGCGCCGCCTCAGCCTGGCAGCGGAAGCTCCCGAACCGAAACTCAAGCAGCACCCTCCCACCGTCACTCCCCGTTTCGGACGACGACGCGTAGCCGTGGTGGTGCTGCAGCACCTCGTCGAGCTGGTAGACCATCTTGGTGTCGAGGTAGGCGCACAGGCGGCCCGGGTCGACGACGTCGGCGGGCCCGCTGATGAGCAGCACGCGCGAGCGGCGGCCGCCACGGTCGACCTCGGCCGAGCGGACGCGGTTCCACGTCACGCGGGCGCGCAGGTGCGGGTTGCGCGGGGTGGCGAAGCCAGCGGCGGCGTGGAGGGTGTAGAATGTTTCTGTTTGAGGTGAGGGACAGTTGTTAGCGGTGTGATTTGCGAAAGGGGTGGAAAAGGGGGGCGATGAAACAAAGGGGGGAGAAATGGTAACAAAAGAAAAAGGAACAAACTTACCGGCCCCTTTCCTCTCAAAAAACACCAGCTTTGCCGCGCTAAACACATGGCCCCTCTCCGGCACGGGCGGGTTAATGTGCGTCGCGTACACGCGCCCGACGCCCCTGATGCCCGCCAGCAACTCGTGCGTGGTCAGGTCGGGCGCCAGCCCCACAAGGAACAGGCTGCAGTTGGCGTCGGCGGGGATCGCGGCCGACTGGTTGCGCGCGACTTCCGGGTCGCCGCGGTAGTTGGGCGAGAAGCCCTTGAGCAGCAGCGCGTGCGTCTCGTGCTGCGTCGGCGGGTGCGCCGCGCTGCGGCAGTTCATCGGGTGGTAGAAGCCTGGACTGCTGCTGCTGCCGGCGAGGCCGATGCCGGCGATGTCGGGGAAAGTGTTAGGCCGGAGGGCGGGGGTGAATGGTGATGGTATGGGAATCGTCGCCGAGGTGAATTCGGCGAGGCGCAGGAGGGGGAGGGGCGGTGGGCTTTGGACTCGTGGCCCCTGGAAGGTTCCGGCAGCCGCGGGGGGAGGAATGGCAGAGAGTGGAGGCTGATGCGCGTCGGCTTTGGCCCTCCAAGGGTTGTTGATCAGGGCGGCGGCCGCGGAGGCGGGTGAAGCCAGAGACGGCGAAGGTTGTGAGGACCTCAGCGCAATGCTGATGACTCTCGCTATGGTCGGGTTGTCGCTGGCTCTCCCTTCTTGGCGGAGATTGAGGTGACTGCTGGCTTCGAAATCGTCGGTGTCGACGTGCGTCGTCGTGTTGCTGCTCGCCTTGGGGGCCGGCCAGCGCGAGGAGTTTTCTGGCCGTTTCTGTAGCGAGGGTTGGGACAGAAGGTGGTCGGAAAATGATGAGATCGGGATGAGAGGCTGGGGTGTCCAGGTTGCAGCGCAGGTCGGTTCGGCCAATTTTGAGGCAGGAAAACGAGCCCAGCTGACGAGACCTGAGGCTTGAGCGTTGGAGTGGGAAAGAGGAGTGCTGGAGCTGGAGCTCACTGTGGTTGTCGGGGCAGGCGACTTCTTGATTTCAAAGCTCTGGGACCAGCGGTCAGCAGCGATCGCCCACAGCCGACTAGGATGCGGATTGGCCTCAGATCGGGGTTCATCCTGAGCGACACTGCCTTGGACACCATGAAGAGAAGAGTCGGAGGCTGGAAACTTGGACGGTGTCTGGTCCAGTCCGAGGCGGGCTACCTCGGCAAGGCGCCGCTCCTCGATGTGTGCCCGCCAGATGTCGCCGCGAGTTGGGTCCTGTTGCGGTTGGGTCCTGGAATCCTTCGTCAGGGGCTGGCCCACAGGCGTAGTTCCTGGCGTCCATGCGCAGCTCCGGTCAATGCCTGCCTCCCACTGGGGCGTTGACGAGGGGAACAAGGGGCTCGTCAAGCCGAGGTTGTCTGGCGGTGTTGACTCTGGAGAAACCATCGCGGACCTGTACTGAAGGTGGATTTGGAGTGTTGTTGGGAAAAGGTGTTGCAGCGGAGGACTCATATCTTCAATGCCCGCCACCCTTGAGTCTGACAACCTCCATGCCAGTCAGGCAGTCGGGGGAAGCGAAGTTGGCTATATATACCGTCCAGGATTGTTCGAGATCACCGTTGTTGTTTTTGATGCATCCTTGTGAGCATTGTCTGTCGTGTTTCTGAAAAGGTTTATTCACATTATCTTTGTTCCCCCCGAGCACAATGACGCCTTGAGCACAGCTCGTTTCGCCTTGTGGTACGCGTGCACGTAACTTGCTGCCCAAGACTTGCAAGAGGAAATCTTCCATTGATGCCGTGGCTGCCTATGCATCAAATAAGCCTGCCTTGAAGTCTGACTGATTGCCTGAAGTACCTGAGACTGGACAGCGATGTCAGAAAGCACAGGTTGTTTTTTTGTTTCATCTCAGGCTGGCCAACTGGAAAGGCTTGGCGGCTAGGAATTCAACAGTACTGGATTTCGATGGTTAATGGACCTCCCAGTGTGCCATTTTCCATTGCTTCAAGTTGCCCATAACTCACAATGGCCCATTATCTACGCCTGTTTGATCTGGATTGTGGAAACATCAGTTGAGTCAACATGCGTAGTTAGTTAAACTTGTTCTTGGAACATTGGAACATCACAGAGCCTACCCAGGGCCCAGCCAGTGTCAATGCCAAATGTTTGTCGCTGCTGCCTGAAGCAGGCGAAAGTTGATTGGTTCTTGCTTCTGAGAGCATAAGGCACCGCCAACAAAGGTTGGGCCAGCCGTCCCTCGACATTTGTTTTCTTCACGCCAGCAACACCAATCGCCTGATCGGGCCATCAAAAGAAATAATTATCCATGGCGACGCCAGCCGGCGACACGTGCCTTCCCGGTATTCTGCGCCTCTCCCCCGCCACTCGGCGGCGCATCTACTGGCATGCTGGCCTGGGCCCCGGCTACATGCTCTACGGCCGGATCGCCTCGGTGTGTTACAATCTGGACGGCGGAAATATGTCCGCGAGGTCAGGGATGCGATCTACTCCCACGGTCTGCTCCTGTCCTGCCGCACCATCCACGATGAAGCGGTTGCTCTCCTGTACTCGGCCAACCTCTTCACCACCCGCTACCAGCCACGCCGCTCACTGGCCTCGCTGCGCGCTCTCACCCCCCCGGCGCTGGCTCATCTGACGACCCTCAGGGTCGTGCTCAACCAGGCCTCATGCCACGAGCAAAAGGACGGATATGAAGGCTCTGGTGACTGCTGCTTTCCCCGGTCCAGGCCATGGCGGGGAGCGGGCCCGCCACCTGCTTCGAGTTGCGATGAGGTGTTGCACGGGGACCACGACCTTCCTCTCGCCTAACCAGATGGCCCAGCAGTACAAACGCTGCTTAAAGAATGGCACGCCACCCTTGCCGCCCTGGCCTCTCACATCACCGCCGGCACCCTCGAGCTGGCAGTGGTCTGCGACATACGCCCGGACGAAGAGGGTGTCGAAATCGCCCGTCTCCTCCTCGCCAGCCTCCGCGTACTGCCGGGCCGACTGGCCGCGGGCGGAGCATGCCGCGATACGGGAGTGGGCTGAGACCGTCGACTGGATGCGCGAACGCCTCAACCTTCCCGGCCTGACACTTTACCTGGCCTTGCCGACGGGCGCCGGGTGGGGGCACGAGGAGGAGGGTAAGGACATGACGCAGGTCGAGGGGGACGCGGTGCTGGCGGGGTACTGGCGCATCATGGAGCCACTGACGCGCTTGGGCGCCAGCCGGGAGGACGGGACGGGACTGGCAAGGTTTTACGCCGAGCTGGCGTGGCCGTGGGGATGGTGCAGCTGGGTGCGCGAGAAGGAAATGAATTGCGAGGTACGGTGGGACTGGGTTGCCTCGAAAGAGAGGCAGCTCAAGGAGGGAGCTGAGCGGCGCATGATGGGAGCCCGCTACGAACGCGTCTGTACAGGGCCTGGCCTGCCGGCAAAGAGTGTTTGGCCGTACGCGTACGAGCGGGATTGCTGAGGCTTGAGGAAGAGGCAAGTTGGTTGGTTGGTTAGTTTAGACTGCAACTGGCCAATGGGTCAAAGAGCACCTTCAGGCACACTGTGGGAGTTGGGGGTTTCATGATTCAGGGACTGTGATTCACACAACCCAAATACAGAGTTACCGGATTCCCTCTTTTTTTTACTACCGTTTTGTTCCACAGTTCTGGTGATAATCCCCGATCTCTCCCCTCTCGTCAATCCATGCACGTTGTTCAATATTGCGCGTAGTGAGTCCACGTCCAAAAGCTATTCTCTGGCTCCTCCTTGCCATCAGCATAGATCTCTTCATAGCGATTACCCAAAACAAACCGTTCGGCCTGTTCCTTCAGCTCCCGAGCCCTGTCATCCACCCATTCCCAATTATAGTAATAGTTTTGTCCAATTCCTTCGGTGACTGTGAACCGCCACGGGTAGGGGAGGTGGGCGTAGAACCTCGCGAGGCCGTTGTCGGCCAAAGGCTTTATGGACCGCAATAGTTCCTGGTAGGATTCCATGATGATCTCCCCGTCGGACATGGTGATGACTTGGGTGTATGCATCCGGGGCTGTGCCCCCCACCTCAGCACCAACCAGCCGGATCGTTAGGCCGGGGGCGTTGATCTTGTCCCGGATCCAATCCATGGTTGCCCACCAGTCCTGCATCGCCGGCTGCCCTGCTTGAGGCCAGCTTGTGGGCGGGTAGAGTGGAAAGACGAGCTCGAGGAATCGGAGGTAGGCGAGACAGTGCGTGGGGATGACCTCGCGCAGGAACCGCGAGGCACCGAATCTCTCGCTGGTGTAGTCGTAGCGGGGGGGAGGTTCGGTCCAGTGTTCAAAGCGTTCCTCAAGCACGGGCACAACCCAGCACGGGGCGGACTTGTAATCATGGACGATGAAATGGTTCCCCGAAAAGAAGACCAGCTGGGCATCACGGCAGAGGGCGCGGCAGACGAGGAAGAGCGCCGGCCCGGGCGGGGCCCAGCACGTGCAGGTTAGGGAAAACGCCGTGTGGCGACGACGGCAAAAGCAGCCGACAGAGCGGGGGGTATGATAGAACTCCCAGCAGGGAGAAAACTGGTCGCGGTACTGGCGGTCGGGCGCGGTGTAAGAGTCGTAGGAAAAGATGACATCGGCCTGATCCTGCGGGCTCCATGTGACCTCCCTGCTGGGGGTGATCAGGTCCGTGTATTCGAGGATGCGGAGGCGGAGTTCGCGCGGGAGGGTTGTCAAGGTGGTCCGGTTCAGCAGCGGGGTCTCGTACAGGGGGGGGGGATGCGGAGGGCCCGCGAGACGGCGTCCTGGGCGACCTGCTGGAGGCGGGGATCGCGTGTCTTGCACAGGCGGACGTGGCAATCTCGTAGCTGGGGTATGAGGCCGAGCGGCGCGGTGGCAGACCGGGCAACCTCGAGTGCGCACGGATGTTGGGGGTCGATGTCGCAGACCAAGCCGAGCTCGAGGCGGCCGCTGGTGATGAGAGACAGGCAAGCGGCGGCCGAGTGCCATTGGGCCAGCAACCGTTGGGCTGTCCCGAACCCTGAGTCGGTGCCGTCATGACCAACGCCCGCGGCCGGCTGACTTGGGGCAAGCAGCGGGGCGTCGTGTATGTCGCTGGCGGGAACGTGCCATTCCTCACAAGTGTACCCGACAATCCATCCCCGTCCAATTTCGTCGCGCTCGAGGCAGCAGGATCCGAAGTTGCCGCCGTGGCCTAAGTGGTGGTGGCAGGACGCCTGGTTGAGGACGATGGTGAGGCTTGTCAGTGATGCCAGCGATGTGGCAGTAGGGCGTGCAGCGGCGCGAGAGGCTCCGGGGACGCAGGGGCGTAGTGGAGGGCGAATCGGTTGGCCGAGTAGAGGAGGGCGGCGGCCTCGGTGTAAAGTACGCGGCAGGAGAGGAGGAGGCCATGAAACGCGCTGGACCTGGGCCACTGCAGCCCTCGGTGAGGCATTTGGGGGCTCTCGCGGCCATGTAGGTCGAGCTTGTACGGCGCTTGGGGATCCCATGACGCGAGCCCAACGAAGCGGTAGATGTGATGTCGCAGGAGGGGCGCGAGGCGCAGGAGGGGCGCCCGCAACGGCTCCTCCATCCCGGGGGCGTGTCCCCCCCGTTCTCTCTGTTTATTTTGGGCGAAGGGTCTATTGTTTGGGGGGAGCTTTTTGCCGTTTTTGCGGGGTGGGTGAGTAAGGTGGGTTGGATGGCAGAGTTCCAAGCTGGTGGTGTGGTTCAGGTGCAGGTGTGGCACAGGGCAAAGACGAATTGAGGGAGGTGGTTCGCCGCGAGCCATGGAAACAAGCAACATTTGACCAACTTCCAACTTGCGGGGCAGCAGGGAAATGGTGTGCACGGTGCCCCGGGAGTCAAACCGAAAACTCGAAGCCGGATGAGTATGCTCCCTAGGGCTGCGATGGTCACCATTAGCAGCCCCCGCCGCATTCATCGGCGCTCCTGTTTTGGCCAGTGGGTCACCCAGCGCCCTGCCGCGAGGCTGCTCCAGGCTGCTCCAACGTTTGTGTTCCATTGTTGACACCACGATGGTGTGTCCGTCTGAAGCCCGTCTCAGTCCGTGGCCGGGCCTGCCCGCCGCTAGCTGGCCGTCTTTCGGCCCGGCGCCGCTCGCGACCGCATCCAGAGCTACGAGTGATGCATCAGACGAAGTCGAGGGCAATGCTGGAACTTGACCCCGTGGCCCAGCACCATCTGATCAACCCAAATCCTCCCTGGCCCGGCCCGATGATGGACAAGGGGAGTCTGCCATGTGGACAGCCCTGGCACGCTGGCACGCGGCTCAGTGAGCATCTCGCCCGCGACGGCGAGAATGGCCCTGGACCGGCGAGCCGTCGCTGCAACCACCCCGAGCAGCCAGTCTTAGGCAATGCCGTGGCCACGGTCTCAGGTTGACCCCCGAGTCCTATTTAGCGACTCACAAACTGCCACTCCCCGGCAGCCAAGCTCTTTGGCCCGAGACAAAGGAGGGAGGAGAAGCTGCCGCGACGAGCCCGGGGGGTGAGAAGCAGAGAGGATATAAAGCCTCGCCAGCCCAAATCCCTGGATGCAGCATACAACCTCGTCCTTGTATCAACAACTCTTTCCCTTCCTCCACCATCCAGTTCCATTCTTGTCTCTCGCCGGCCGAGACACAATCCTCGCAACCTCTGCTCGCTGGACGAGTGCTGACTCCCTCGCCCCCTGCCGCTTTCCACTTCTTACACCACCGCGCTGATTCATTCATTCCTGCGCCCGTTCCTTTCATATCTCTAGTATTTTACCTACCTTTCACGTTCCATCCCGCCGTCCTCCTACCATGACGGCTCAACCTGCCAATCCACACACCGCTGGCGGCATTTACTCCCAGCGCTTCATGAAGGATCTCGGTCTCGGAAAAGGGGCTACTTGGGTCAGGCACCGCGAGAATCTCACGACAAGGTCGACCTGGCAAGAATTATTCGATCATGGTGCGGGATGCTGCAACTGGCTCCTCGCGTCGGCTTCAGACGATAAGACGATCCGGCTCTGGGATGCGGCGACCGGCGCGCACCGGCAGACGCTCCAGGGGCATGACGATGTGGTCAGCGCAGTGGCGTTTTCTGGGAATGGTCAATATCTCGAGACAAACCGAGGTCTGCTGAGCATAACCGTAAACTCCGACACTTCAAGCAGCTCTGGAGACCAGAAACCTGCCAGTGGTTTTCTCTTCGTCGGCGACGACTGGGTCACAAGAAATGGGAAGAGCATCCTTTGGCTTCCCCGCGACTATCGGGCAACATGTGTGGCGGTTCATGGCCAAACACTCATCCTAGGACATGCCTCTGGCCAAGTGACGTTTCTTCGGTTTGCCTTTACGGAGTGATGGATTTCTATACTCGTTGGAATGTCATATATGTTTTAATATCTCTGCTTAAGTGAAGGGCATAGGAGCTAGTCATATCTGCTTTATAGGTACCATTCACTTTTGCCACTAACGTGGTTCTAAATCGATACCACTTGCCACTTCTCTAAGATTAGCCGCCGCCGGTCATCAGCCGTGACGAGCAACGGAATATCCATCTTCCAGGCATGACGTAGGCAAATCCCTGACCGTGCCCAGCTCGCTGAGATTCTCTGCAACCAGCCAGATGATTTGATCTCTTCAGAGCTGCTCAAACTCCGCATCCAGGCAGCCGAGCTGATGGTCGAATTGTCCGGCAAACGGGAGACCGCGAAGCGGAACCACATCTGGCGGAGGGCGCAGGCCAACGTCACAGTAAAGGAGGAGACTCCTGGACCGGACCCCTTTCCGCTGCTGATGGACAAGAATCAATGTCCACGCTGCACCGGGGATAAGACCCTGTCCTATGAGGAACGAACGTTCAAGTACTGTCGACCGGTCGTGTCGGGATGCGCGGCGCCTTGAGGATGTTGATGCCAATGTCTGTCGGAGTGTTGCCTTCTCTTGATTATACCGAACAACGACACTTCGACGGATTGTGTCGCCTGATGCTGGTACACAATGGGTAAGTTGTTGATTGAAAACCTGGAAGAGCTTGCGGAGGTATGGATTCCCGACGGCGTTGAAGGGTTGGTCGCTGCTAATGATCCACGAAAGAAGAAGCTCTGTTACCAGATCGGCAGTCGGCTTCGTCGTGGGAGCTGCCGCTGCAGCAGCCCGTTGTAAATCCAGGACAGTCGGCTTCTTCGGCTTCTTCGTCAAGTGGTTGCTCTTAGTAGGATCGACGTAGTTGTGCTCGTTGGAAAGATGGATAGCGGCATTGGTTGTTACAGTCGCCGCAAAGACCTTATTGCAATATGTACAACACCAATGGGCTGTCCCCCTTTTTCCGTCGATGACCTCGATCAAGAAGTTCCCATGCTTCGCAATCCGCGACTTCCGGCCTCTCTTCCGAGCAGTCCAGTCTTCCAGGATATAGTTACCGCTTGTTGTTGAGAAGGACCGAGGGCCAGGACGTCAAGGGTTCGTGGGACAGGTGTTTCAGGTCGAGCGTCCCAAGCGCTTCCAATTGCTTCGTCACGTTCAGTCGAACTAGTGGTTTGAGAGCACTAACGATTGCCCTGTTGTCAGGGACCGAAGTGGCCATTGAGGAAAAGGGAGACATATTGTAGGCGCGCGGGGTCGGCGGTTGCAACTGGCGCAACAGTCGTCTACCCAGGCTCAGGAACAGGGAGGGCGGGCGGTGTACAGCGGCAATTGCCAGTGTAACGGTGTCAGGAGTACGGATACGGATATATTGCAACTATCTGACGACGACTCTACGAATATAACTAAGCTTGAGGAAAGGAAAGGAAAGAAGAGAAAATTGTCACGGGCATGGAGCAAGTTGTTAGGGTTAGGGTTGCACCCTCGAGGTGGGGGTCTTCTCCCGCGCTGCGAAGCCTCCCACTTCTGGTTCCTCGTGCAACCACAAGAATTACAAGCAGTCACCAACATTGCCATTCCAGCCCGTGATAAAAATGGTCTGCATGTCGCGATGGTTTCTGTCTGACCAGACGGAGACACTAAGTAGAAAAGGGGGAAGTGTGATGGGGTTGCCGATGGGGTCGTTGGCCAAGTGATGTTCAGGGGCTCCCATCAGGGTTAGGGTTGCCGGGGGTTGCCGAGGCCTCTGCAGGGCTTAGCCCGTCACAGCCAGCTTAGTCAGGAAAAAGATTTCTGACCAGCCCAGCTTTTCATGACGTTTTTGGGCGATTCTGACCTGGGTATGGCCGTGGGTGTGGTCGTGGATGCGGTCGTGGTTGCGAAAATGGCCCATTTGCCAAGCATTTAAGCATTTGTTACCTTTGCCAAGCGTTTGATTTGTGAGGAGCTTGCTCTGGGCTGCTGCCTCCGCCAGCCTATCTAGCGCCAATTATCGCCGCCCTGTGCATTGACGTCGGCACCCTTCTCCCGCAGCATCTCGGCGATCTCCCTGTAGCCTCTAGAGCAAGCGGCCTAGAGAGTGTTGCCAAACCGGCCACCCTGTTAGCGGGTCTCTCCGGCCCCTGCGGCGGCTCAACGGCGCAGGAGCCCCACTGTTGGGTTGCGGACCCTCAAGAACGACCGCATCTGTGACGCTGCACTCGACGCACCGGGCCGTACCACAACACGTTCTCCCACCACTGCCCCGGGCAATTAACAACCGAGCCGGAGGACTGTGCTCGGTCCCGCACGCAGGGACGGGGCAAACTGCCGAAGCGGTCACGCGGGCCCGTTATCCCCGTTCCCCGGGATTAACTAACCCCCCCTTCCAAGCGGCCCAATGCGCCCCAATGAGCCCTTGGTGTGTCCCGGATTGGGACGCTATCCCCAAGGCGGGAGTGGAGCAGAGGATATCGTTTGCCTCGCGAACAATATTTTGAGGATGACACCTTGGGGCGGGAAAAAATCCCACCGGCATCGCAGTCCCAACACATATATCCACCTACAATCCCCAGGCTCGAGTCTACATCGAGGCAGCGGACCTGTCAGCCCAACACACACCAACGGCTCGCTGAGTGATAATGTCAGGCTCCCCAACTGCAGTAGGACCCGAACGGCCTCTCCGCGACGACCAAAAGAGAAATGATGCCCCCCCGAGCTCGGAGGAGTGGGAGGTAAGCGATGTCGCCGAGGTTGCTGAGGACAACAGCCAGAACCTGACGCCAGGACTCCCCTTCTCTAAAGCGCGATGCATCGCGCTCGTGGTCGTGCTAGCCGGCGCCAGCTTTCTAAATGTACGTTGGGCAACATAATAATTTCTAATTACCCCGTCCCTACTCGGGAAGGGGACGCCAGTTGCCTTGGCTCACCACCACTAACCACCCACCAAACAGAGCTTGTCAGGGCAGGCCGTGGTCATCATTCTGCCGACCATCGGCGAGGAGCTCAGCATCCCCGAGTCGCGCGTGCAGTGGATCCTGTCGGCGTACTCGCTCACCTTTGGCTGCTTCATGCTGTTCTGGGGCCGCGTGGCCGACATCTACGGCAAGCGCAAGATCTTTGTCTGGGGGTCCGCCTGGTTCGCCGTCACCACGCTGGTCAACCCGTTCATCCCCAACGAGATTGCGTTTGACCTCTTTCGGGGTTTGCAGGGTTTGGTGAGTGCGCCCTGGGAGAGTGGGAGGCATCGTTCGAGGTCAGGGGACTGATGATGAGAGGCGTAGGGCGCTGCGGCGAATGTCCCCACTGCGATTGGGATTCTCGGCACCACGTTTCCTCCCAGCAAGGCCAAGAACTATGCTTTTAGCTGTTATGGTATGTGTCTTCGCGCGCTGGCTGAGGGGCCGGTTAACCAGTGCTAATTTGTGCCTTGTGACACAGCCGCCGGTGCTCCGTTAGGGGCTGTCCTGGGAAACCTGCTCGGCGGCATCATCGCTCAGTTCGCTTCGTGGAAATGGGTATTCGTGATAATTGCACTGGCAGCGTTCGCCATCAGCGCGGCCGCCCTCTTCGTCATCCCGCCGCCCAAAAAGGAGCCCGAGGCGGCGGCGCCCACGGGCCCCAGGCCCGCGATCGATTGGATCGGCGCCTTCCTGGTCACGGTCGGGCTGCTGGCGCTCCTGTTTGCCCTGACTGAGGGCAACGTCGTGGGCTGGACCACGCCGTGGGTGCCGGTCCTCATCGTGGTCTCGCTCATCCTCATCGGTCTCTTCGTCTTCTGGCAGCACCACCTCGAGAAGACGGGCAAGCTGGCGCCCATCATGAAGGTGTCCAACTTCCGCAACCCGCAGTTCAGCGCAGCCATGGCCATCATGGCCCTCTTCTTCAGCAGCTTCAACGGCTTCCTCGTCTACGCCACCTACTTCTACCAGGACTACCAAGGCCTCGACCCGCTGCAGACGACGCTGCGCTTCATGCCCACGGGCATCACGGGCTTCATCACGGCCGCCGTGGTCTCGCAGCTGCTCGCGCGTGTGCCGACGTACGCCATGCTCGCCGTCGGCAACGTGTGTGTGTCCATCTCGGCGCTGCTCTTCGCGGTGCCCATCCCGCCCGCCACCACGTACTGGGCCTGGTCGTTCCCGGCCATGATCCTGTCCGTCTTCGGCGCCGACACCACCTGGCCGTGCCTGATCCTCTTTACCAGCCATTCGCTGCCGCAATCCGACCAGGCCCTCGGGGGCGCGCTCGTCAATGCCATGGGACAGATCGGCCGCGCCGTCGGCCTCGCCGTGGCCACGGCCGTCCAGACGGCTGTCATGTCACGTGCGCGCGGCGTGAGGGTGCAGGACGCCGGCTCGGTCGAGCCGTGGGACGATGCATCGCTGCTCGGTCTGCGCGCGGCCGAGTGGTGGAATTTTGCGCTCGGCGTCGCCGCCCTGCTGGTCGTGCTTGTGTCGTTCCGGGGGTCGGGCATTATTGGGAAGGCGGGCGCCAAAAAGCCCGAACAGGTCGAGGAGCGAGATGGCTCAGAGGAGAAGATGGGCGACTTGAAAGCTTAGAACAGCTCTTTTAACCAGTAGAGGTGGTCTTTTCTACAAGAGCTGAGGGCATCGCAAATGTTTGGAAGCATTTTGTCCTGCTCCTGGGAGAACTTGGGACTAAGAAAAGTTAGTTAACTAGTTATGCAGCAGGAGGGACGCAAGATTCCAAAGAGCGTTGTTCAACAAACTAGTTAGAACCAAAGAAAAGGTGCCTAACTTGGAAAGGCGTCATTTAATAATAATACAAAGACATAGGCAGCGCGGAGGGTTTCCCCTAGTTATCGTGTGTGTTGTTGACACTTTGATAGGAGATCTTGCGGAGGAAGAGACCTTTCTTTTTGCTGAATATCATTGACAGCTCGAGAGGGAGTTCTGAGAGGAAGAAGATTGCGAGGTTATCATTTCTAAAAAAAAAAAAAAAAAAAAAAACCGACTGCAATGGTGAAGGCAGCGTCTAAACCCCCCGTCTTTATCCGAAATTCCTGGCATAACTGAACGCTTTCCCTTGCCCGTTTTCCCCCCTCTGACCGTCTGCTCGCCCGCCAACCTCGCCCCCGTCCGTCGGTCCCTGCATGAGAAGTTCGCGGAACCAACCCTCCGCCCGAGCAAGGGACCCAGCAAGCGAAAAATCGTCAAATGGGCTCTATATGACTACGAGGGCTTCCAAGCCCTGGTCACCAAAATCCGCGACCACGTCGGCGATCTCGAAAAATCTTCCCTGTTCCTGCGGCAACCGAGCTGGAGTTTCTTCACGAAGGTGTTGCGCTATTCACCAGCAAGACGGAGCTCAACATCCTCGCCGGAGTAACGCAGATGGTTGACACGAAGCTCCACACGTCAGCTGTCACAACCCTCGCTCAGTCCGGTCACCAGTATGGGGACATAGAGATCAACGGGGGCATGGTCATGAACGGCGATATCATTTTGGATGCAAGGCTAGCAAGTGGTACCCCTGGGCCGTCTCATTCATACAGGCGCATTGTTGTCAACCAGGGAGGGAAAGCGCTCAATGGAAACCAGCTGGGCGGGAAGGGCTTTTTTGGATAATGAGTCTTGGGCTGGTTGTGGTGGAGCGGTTGTTAATCGTCTCATGTCTTTCCCATTCCATTTCTGCTGCTTGTGAATGACACCTGGGAAGGGTTTCAGTGGTCCAGTTCTACAGTGTCATGGCTGGTGGTATTTTGCACACGAGCTGCCTCTCAACTCATCCTGTCGCTTCCAATTCCACTGTACCTAGGTATCTAGCAAGAGAACTAGTTATCCGTTGTCGTCTGAATTAGCACACCAGCCCATCCGAGTCAGCAGGCAAGGCACTATTATCACACTTACCACCCGTGGCCCGGGGACAACGTAGCCGTTCAGATTTCCGTTGTAGATCTTTCCACCTAGTCAGCAAATATCCTTTCCGCAGGTGGTCTTGGCATCAGTCGCAACTTGCGTTGACCGTGTATCCCGGGTCAGTGCTCTTGATTGCTCCCGGGATGAGGGCGGTGGGGGAGGGCGTCGTGCTGCCGCCATTGGTGACTTTGATTTGAGCACAGCTGATATAGAACTGGTGTCCCCGGATTAACTATTAGACTCTCGTATTCTTCCCCTGTTGTAGGAGAGCCTCGATGCTACCGACCTGAGGCGGAGCGCCGGGGTTGTGAAGTCCCAGTTGCTGGATGCGGAGAAGGTATTCGCCGTTGGGGATGCACTTGGGAATGTTGTACGTGTACGAGACTGTGGCCAATCCGTCAGCTCCCAGCCATCACCCAGTCCACAACACCCCAACGTCACCGAAACTCACTCTTCAACGGCCAACTCGACCCCTCCGGGCCCCAATCAAAGATTTTAAACCACTGCCCACTCCCATCATAATCCGCCACCGCCCCTGGGGCGCGGGACATGTACAGCGAGACGGGGCCGGCGTGGTACACGGCCGTGTCAAGGGTAAAGGTGAAGGCGTCGCCGGCGGCCATGGAGAGGGTCTCGGTGCCGTTGCTGACGCCGCCGCCGACGTTGCACCGCAGGTCCGCCGAGGCGAGGTCCGTCACCGGCCCGTTCTGCAGCCACGCCGGGTTCGTGTTGCGCCGGATGTATTTCCAGGCTGGGAACTTGGTGCTGCCGGCAGAGAACTGCTGGAAGATGTAGTGGCCGGCCACGCTGGGCACCGCGAGGGCTGTGGCCAGTGCGAGGGAGAGCTTCATTGTGGGAAGGTGTATGAAATGGGATAGGTGTGTGGAATAGTGGAGTCGTCGGGGACGAAAACCGGGTTGAAAAGGTTTGCGGCACGGTAGTGGTGCGGGAACTGGCGAGGTTGATGCAGAGTTTAGGATTCAGGGGGGCGGGAGGAGGCGAACGGGTGGGTATTAAACAAGCCCACAGCTCCGCGCTTGCACTCCCCGGTCATGATACTATCTGGAAGGAGATCCCCACCATGCTGCCTCCCATATGAATATCTCTCTATTCCATTCGCTCACGTCCGTGGGGTAGAGATTGTCCGGATTTCATGAGGTTGTAGACGGAGCCGGGGCTCCGAGATCCACCGAATGAGGTCAGGGTCTAAATTGAGCAGCCACATCAAGAAACCGGAATCTGGGGTAAATTACGAGGGCAGTAACCACGCCCGCCTATAAGAAGGAGGAACTATCATCTTGGCCGGCTATCCCCGTACAATCGCCCGGGCGGTGTAGTACTGTGGGTGATTACGCAGAGGGGGAACGTGGGGGCTGCTTCCCAACTGGGAGGTTTAGACAATAATTAACCAACATGCTCACTAGTTAACTAGTTAACAGTCACTTGTGGTAGTTCGTCGGCATACAACCATTCTGGCGGACATCCCATATGCCACCGAGGCTTACTACTAGTCCCACTACTCTGGAGGCTGGAAAATCTCCTCCTGTTGAGGATGAATGCCCCGCGATGAAGTTGGACTTTCAAATCCCCCGTAGCCAATCAGCCATCTACCCGGGCATGTAAGTTGATTTCCCGGCCCGTCAGCCGACGCGGATGTTGCCGAGCCCCTCTTACACCACCGTCCTATCACGCTTACACCTCTGGCTTCCGGGACCGGAACACTCTAACCTAAAGCGTGGGCCCTCTCGGGTACCAGGCCCGTCACAGAGAAGTAAAGATTAATATATCCCTAAGCGGAGTTACCTCGCACATGTACGCCAGTGGCACAAAATGAAGGGCGCGCTTGTGATTGATTAATCCAGATGGCAGCTGCTGCTCACAAGAAGTGCCGTTCGAGTTCCCGTTGGGTCGCAGCACGACAGAAAGTGTGTGTGTAGCCGACCTGATCCCCTCGAATCTCATCACCGTTCTTTTGTGGCCGCTCCTGCCTCACGCCCAACAACTTAACCGTTTCCAACGTAACTAAATATTTGTGCTTGACATCTTCGTCTGGGGCGACGCGGCCGGTCGGACAGCCCTCGCAGTGGTTAACATCTCATCTAACCGAGCTTGGCTCAGCAAACAGCAGGTGGCGTAGACCGTCAGGCTCGGCACTAAAACCAAGATTGGAATGCCGGTTTGGCGGGAGCGGTGCTGCACCCCTTGGGTGCAAGGCTGGGCTCAGGCTGGATCCCGTCCAGCGAGGCGGCACAGGTGGTGGATCCGGACAGCGGCAGCAGTCAGAGACATCAGCGGCTGCGTTGCGGAGAACGCTGAGTTGGGCATCGTATTCCATGAAGCGGCTGAACAGGGATTTCCGCGGGAGTTGAACGACAATGAAAAGCGATAATTATGAGCGTTCTGCGGCTCGTTCTCGAGATATGGGACATATGGGAGTGGGGCACAGGATTTGGCTAAGACATCTCAGTCGATATTGTCTAGCTGGACTCAGTTAGAACCACTTTGAGTAAACTTTTGAAGGGAATCCAGGAAATAATCATAAAAGGTCATCTCAAAGAGATGATAAGTAGATACAAGAAGAGTCAATCCTGTGTGATCAACGTCCGTGTCTCACTCTGCTCTCCCTCCCCCACGTTCCACCTCGGGTCTCATTTGAAAAGAACACCGTCATCCCCGTTAGCGCCGAAGGCTTGACAAGAACACTGTGTCAGCGGGGAAGCAGAAATTTCGAACAGTTCTAGACTTTTTCCCTCGTGACACCGACATTGACACCATCAGAATTATGCTTGTCTCAGGTCCCATGTCTCATTCGGACCTGTCGGCGCGTTACGGCCGAGACGCGGCCTAGGGCGATGATGCCGTGCCCAAGACAGGCGCCAGGCGGCTTCACGACACAGGAACCGCGCCTATCGACCGCAGCTCGGGCGTCGCGAGCAGCCGGTACCGGTCCTCGGCCACCAGCCGGCGCGTGGTGATGCGGTCGGGATAGGCCCGCATGAACATGTTGGTGAAGTGCGTGCCATAGTGATTGCCTGCCGGCTCGTCCGCGATGGTCTCATCGCCCTGCTGTGGCTGTACCGGCTGCCCGCCGCAGCCCTCGGTCAGCGGCTTGAGGACGGCCTGGAAGCTCGGCTCGTGGAAGTAGGCGATGACGAAGCGCTCGCGGGTGTTGAGGCCGACTTTGTGGGGAGTTGCCGAGAGGTAGTTGCGCGTGAGGTATTGCATCATGTCGCCTAGGTTCAGGTCAGTGAGTAGGCACAACCTTCGTCCCCGCCAGGGGCTGGGGCTCACTCACCGAGGATGACGGTAAAGACGCCCTCCACAGGCGGCACATACACCCAACCTTCATCATCCTCCCTCAGGCCGGCAGCGCTCTCCTTCCAGTTGGCAAACTGCTCGTCTTGGCTAGGGCGGCGGATGAACAGGCCTATGTCGCCATCAGTCAGTCCCATCCCCACTATCCACGCCCAAGGGTTCAACCAACCTCCCACATCATCCTGCGCCGAGATGACCAGAAGTCCGTAATCCGTGTGCGAGCCAATCCCCCTCCCCTCCTTCCCCTTTCCATTTGTCATGTTCCTCGGCGGAAACCTATCCATCCCCACCATGTTAGCAACCCCCTCAATGCCCCCTCCACCACGCATCGCTCACCTCAAAACCCTCATATGATGCCATCCCTCCCTCGTATACCTCGTCAGCTCCCCCTCTCCCACCCCCAACCCCATCTCCGCCAACCTCAACAACCCCTCCCCCCTCCTCCCCATCCCCTCTTCAAACCGTCTCATAACCCCCCTCATCTCCTCCCCCTGGACCCCCTCCGGCCACGGACAAGGCCCATGACACGGCCAACCGGCTTTCACCTTCCCATTCCCGCGCTCAAACTCCTTGGTCACCGTAAAAACCTCGGAATAATCCGCCACCCCGGCTGTCACCTCCTCCCCAGAGGCGATGTACCCCGCATAGCTCCTGTCATCAACACAGGCGGCCTTAGTCGCGCGGGGGAGCGCGAAGAAGGCGCGGCTGGCGGGTCTCGGCGGGGGAGGCGGCGATCTGGATGATGCCGTCGCGGCGCCAGGCGGAGACGAGGGCGCGCCCCAGGGCGAGGTGCGAGGGACAGTTGCGGTCGATGGGGGTGCTGGGGAGGGTGAAGGTTGGGAGGGAGGCGATGGTGGCGGTGAAGCCGGGGGGGATTGTGGATGGGGAGGGGGCTGGTGGGGTGGTGGTGAAGGTGTTTGGGGGGGAGGGAGAGGGTTGGTGTTGCTTGTTGTCGTGTTGTTGGGAAGGGGGCTTGGGGCTAAAGGTGGGCGGCGTGTTGTCGGCGGGGGGAGCGTGGGCGGCGGTGTTGAGGGGGGATTTGCACCGTGCGGTGGCGGCCCGTCGGAGGGGACGAGCGGCGCGGAGGAAGGGCGTCATGATGGCTGGTTTCCTCGAGGGTGCGGTGGCGCGTGAACTTAGGGAGGGAGAATGGGCAGCAGGCAGGAAGAATGCTGAGGAAGTTCTGCCGTCGGTGACGAGACTCGCTCGGGACGGTGGCTCAGCCCGTGCTTTTGGACTAATGAGGTCGTGTTCATGGCGTCCCAAGGGAGGTGTAGGGGAGCCTGTTGCGGTTGGGCGACTGCTGAGACAGTTTAAAAGCCCAGACTAGACGGCGGGTTTTCGACAACAAACGGCAGGGATCCCCGATCGGCCCTCCCCAAAGTCGATAACATGTCTCAGATGCGGCCAATTGATGTCAACGGCCGGCCAACGCCACGCAGTTACATCCGGGGCCGTACATGATGCGCTAGCCCGAAGTGAAAGAGCAGGCAGAGGACCACCGACCACTCCCTCTCCCGCCCCTTGACCGTGATCGACGATCGGCAGGGGTACGTACATGTCCTCGCACCAATGTCGTGGCCAACCTATCAAACAAAATGGCCGTCCTCTTGCGCTCACAAGGAATTCCTTGTCAGCAGCAAGGCACTCTGTCAGTTGGAACCTCTTGACCCAGACCCGAGTGGTATCAACAAATGATGGCGTTTCGTGGCCAATGGCAGCCTGCCCGACGCTCAACGGGAGAGGGGAAAGAAAGGGCCCTTCCCAGATGCATGGGTGGATGTACTAGTTATGTATGTCTGTGCCGACATGCGTCCAACGGCGGCGGGCCAATGGTAAGCTCCTGAGAGGGGGGCCGTTGACAGTCAACCAACCGCGTGTCGTATTCTTGGCTTTATTTTGTTGCTCTCTTGCATGAGGCACCAACATGAATGCGGCCCTCTTCTCACCGAGCGCGAATGCCGTTCAGTAATCCCTGCATGAGATCCAGCTGGGGTTGGCCGAGTGAGAGCCTTGAGGTGGGAGTGTCTCGACCGGTAGATGGCTCTTCATGTCTCGGCAGAAGGCGAGCCCCCACGTGGCAAACAAAGGTGATTATTGACGAACCGGGTAGGAAGCCACCCGCAAAAAGAGACATCATTTGGTCCTGTTCTGCTGCTGCTACCCGTCTGTTGTGGCGTTTGTTGGGCCGCATCTCAGGCAGCAAGGTGGCCTGACAGCCAACTACCTACGTATTACCTAGGTACCTAGGTAGTTTCTCCATGTTACTTGATTAGGGTTCATCTTAGCTATTCCCCTTCTCCAGAATCCCTGCAAAGTTCGATATCTACGAGTTGCTCACCAAGGATAAAAAAGTACCGAAACAGTTAGAGGACTCCAGAGAGACTTTGTCCAAGAATTACTCATTGTTCTCGACAGAGTCCGGGCCGACTTCTCATGCAGCCGCATGAGTCGGCACAATTCCAGCGCGTAGTGATGGCACTGTCGGGGGCCGCTGCGGCATAGGCCAGATCAATGATGAGGCAGTTGACCCTCGCCCGAGCGTTGTGACGGTCGTGGCCGTCACCCAGCAGCATGTGTGATCCATCATGATTGGGGACAGGCTGGAGTGGCAAGACGCACGCTGTGCCTCCTACATGTAGGGGATCCATGCATGCACCAGTACGGTAGCCCAATAGAAAGGGGCAGGCCATCCCCCTCCCAGTTCATTCTCGCCCCCGAGTGGACAGCGGACAGCTTTCACTTCCATCGGTCGTTGTCTTGTTTGTCTTCCGATGACACTCTTTGTTGCCTGTCAAGTGTGACGATATAACCGGCCTTCGAGGCACCGGGTGATGCCGCGGTTGGCCAGGCGGGCCGATGCTGAGCGCAAAGCGCCGCGTGGAGCCCCAATAGGAACCTAGGCAGTCTGAAGCCGATGAAAGATGAACATGAGCACCCAAGACAGCACCCCGAGTCCGCAATTGACAGTCCAACTCCGCCTCCTTGTTCCCGCCCGAGGCGAATGAATTGGGGGCCATCCATAATGGGGCCTCGATTCAACCCGTCCAAGGATTTGAAGCCTAACGGGATGTACTCCTTTGGTGGTTTGACGTGAGACGTGTCCGCGGATCAACTGCGGCGGGGGTGCAAAAAAGCTTCGACATGGACAGGTGTCCCGTACCACCCTCATCCGTACTCCCGGTCATCAACAGTGATCAAAACTATCCCAACAATGCGCAGCCGGAGTAAACACTGTCACGAAGTGGAAAGCAGGCTGAACAGAACATGAAGCGAATCGCAGTGTTCAGAATCCTGAGAAATCAGAAAGGGTGGGCGGTCTGATCTTCTCTGGTTTTGGTTGATACAAGGAACAGGGAAAAGAGACCTGGAAGGACCAAAAAGAGGAGCGGGTCAACTCGACACATTTGAGGCAGGTGCGCTCGTGAGCGATCAGGTCTCCGCCTGGATCGAGATCCTTCAACCTCTTCCCCCTTGCATTCACATTCTTCGGGCTTCGCTGGCCTCTCTGTCTCTCTTTCTGCCACTGCTCTCTCTACCCCCGTTCTTTCGTCCGTATCAACTGGCACTTCGTGATTTAACTTCAGACATAAGGGTCCAGCACAGGAGCAGCTTCCTATATCAGCAGTTTTAAAGCCTGCCTTGTTTTTTTACCCTACTCGTTTGCAACACTGGAATTGGGATGCGCTTTTCGACCCTTGGAACCCAAGCCTTGGCTGCTCCAACGAGCACGCAAGAGACGCCTTCAAATCCGGTTCAAAAAGTTGTTGAAGCGTCACCCACTGACCTGCCCTCACGCGAGTTTTGCACGAAGAACCACGGAAGTTAAGGATAAATAGGTATTAATTGCGGCTTTCCAACTACTCCGATCAAACGCTTTCCAGCTCTTGGTCCGCGCTGATGACTCCTAGAACATTATCCCGCCCCCTCATGCCTCGCATCCGCATCTCTCTCTCCCCGTTGTCCTCCTCCTGATCTATCTATATACATGCCGCCGTTTCTTCCCCCTCAAGCCACCCTCCTGGGCCGGGGCACATTCCGCGACCCGCGACGCCATACGGTCCCGTTCCATGCCGGATAGGTGGTGTGCCACATGCCATTGTCGTGGGTGGTGCTGGTGGTTGTGCTGGTGGTTGTGCTGGTAAAGCCGGTCTGGAGCGGGATGGCGATGGAGGTGAGTGACCCCATGGTCGGCTTTGAGGTTGTGGATGTGGCAGGTTTTGTGGCGACGTCGACGAGTTGTATTGTCTTTGTGACGACGATGGTGTCGGTGATGCGCTGCGTCGACGCGGGCGAGGTCACGTAGACGGTGTGGACGGAGGTCTTTGGCGGCCGTGTTTGCACGACGGTAACGGTGACAGTGACTGCGCCGGGAGGCGAATTGCCCGACCCGGAGCCGGAACCAGATCCGGACCCACCAGGGCCGCCAGAGCTACCAGCACCGCCTTGGCTACCGGACCCACTCGATCCCGAGCCCCCGTCGATGGGCACTACCGAGTAGGTCGCCCTCGGCGCAAGACTCTGCGACGTTGCCGATTGGTGGTCGCTAACCGGCAGGGCTAAGCTGGGTGCGCCAAGGAGGTGAATTAGAGGAAGCAGCCAAGTTGCCCGGCTGAGATGCATCGTGCAGTGCGCAGAGTCAGTGGGCTCGGATGCAGGCCCGAGGCCACCGGGGTGTGGCAGAGGACTGAGGTTGGCTGGGGACAGCAAACGACACAGATGCTGACGCGCGGCAGCATGCAGATCAAAAGGAGCGACAGCGGTGGGGGGAAAACAGGGAGCGTGCACGGCAAAGAAGAGGAAGGGTATCCATCCGTCGGGCAACTACAGATATTAAATGTCGCCAGGCTCTGTAAATTGAGATGGCTGGCTTATCGCCATGCCATGTGCTTTGGGGGAACGGACAAAAATCAGGAGGTTGAGGTGCCGCAGGCGAGAGACACGGCGCTTGCAGCGACCAGGGGGCGGATTGATCGGGTGAGCCCAGCCTCCTCCTCTTGCTCTCGCTGCACAATCTCAGCCTCGAGGTAACGCAACCTTCAAGGACGGTCTCGGGCGACTCCGTCGGCATTCGCACAGCGGGAATTCCCCAACGGTTAATATCTGCAAAATGAACCAAGAACATACTAGAGGTGCTTGCCGTGTTTTGCATCATTGTTCCCCGCCATGTCGATTCTCTCGTCTGGTCTTCGAATCGAGTCGGGGCAGCGATTCGTCGAGAAGGCGCGTGGAAGACTCAGCCAAGCAGGGGAGGCCTGCGATGATCGGCCCCCCGCTGTGGCTTTGAGCAAGGGTCTGACCCCTCCATTGCCCACCACCCCACCACCCCACCAATTCGTCTGATTTTGCCTCGAGGCGTGTGCTCAGACCCACGACGGCAGGCTTCACATGTGCTGAGTTCTGCTTGTCTACGGTCGCCGCTCGATGGGCAGTTGCCCGGCCCGTCTGTCTGTCTGCTTGTCGCGGCAATCAATCAATACCCCCGCCAGCCGGGGCCATCCGTCGCAGTCATGGATGTCGGGGATACGGATACTCGCGGCCCGCCGTCCGCGCAATGAATACCTCCCGTGGGCTCTGTAGGCGCCGTGGGCGGCTGAGCCACGCTCGACGCGACCAGCACAGCCTGCCTCGTGGCCGGACCGCCTCGCCGATAAAAGCATGCGACGGGCACATCCCTCTGCGAGACAAGCCTCGGCGGCTCTCCTTTTCCTTTCCCTCTCTCTATCTCGCTCTACGGGCCTATTAGGCTGGCCAGCCGAGCTATATAGTTCGAACCTTGCCCACGTCGTGCAAGCGCCCGAGGCCCGAGAACCTGATTCCCCGTCATCAGCTGGCCGGGGACACCCCGCACTCGCCCTCCCATCTCCCAGGCACACGCCAAGCGGCCAGCCGCCCACAGCCCTCCTGACCATCCCACCAACCGAACAAACACCACACAACCCAACCCAACACAACTCACGCCCGTCTCCCAGCGACCCATCGATCGAGCAAAAGGATCCCGCATCGCCTTCGCCCGCATCCCGTCGACGAAATGTCGTATTACCCGCCATATGGTCGTGAGTGACACCGCCATCTCCGAAATTGATGTTGCCTTCGCCCTCCACATGTGCTGACCAAAACCAGAGCCCCCTCCGCAGCAGGGGGGCTACTACCAGCAGCAACCAGCTCCTCCTCCCCAGCAGTACGGCGCGCCCCCGCCCCAGGGTGGCCAATACTACCAGCAACCCCCTCCCCAGCAGGGCTATGGCCAACAACCGCCCCCTCCCCAAGGCTACGGCGCGCCCGCCCAGCAACCCTATGGCGCCCAGCAGCCCTACGGAGCGCCGCCGCCCCAGCAGCCCTACGGCGCCCCACCCCCGCCCGGCGGTCAATACTATCCGCCGCAGCAGCAGGGCGGCTACGGCGCGCCGCCGCCGCCACCCCCGCAACAGTACGGCGCCCAGCCGGGCTACGGCCAGCCCCCTCCCCAGCAACAGCCCTACGGCCACCAGCAGCCTCCCTACGGCCAACCCCCCGCGCATCAGCCGTACCCCCCCTACGGCGGCCAAGCTCAACAACACCAATACTACCCGCCGACCCCTCCCTCCCCGGGATACGGCCCCCCGCAAATCATCGCCTGGAACGGCGATGCCGATGCCCACGCCCTGCGCGCCGCCATGAAGGGCTTCGGCACCGATGAGAAGGCGCTGATCGGTGTGCTGGCGACCAAGGACGCGCTGCAGGCCCTGGCCATCCGCGACGCCTACTCGCGGCTGCTGCGGAGGGATCTCATCTCCGACCTCAAGAGCGAGACGAGCGGGTATTTCGAGATGGGGTTGGTCGCGCTCGCGAGGGGCCCGCTGCTGAATGATGTGCATCTGCTGCGGGAGGCCATGTCCGGGATGGGCACCAAGGAGAAGGCGCTGAACGACGTCCTGCTGGGCCGGTCGAACGCGGATATAAACGCCATCAAGGGGGAGTACCAGAGAGTGTTTAGGAGGCGGTTGGAGGACGACGTGAGGGGGGATCTGAGCATGAAGACGGAGAGGCACTTCATGATTGTGCTGTCGGCGCAGAGGGCCGAGGACGCCGCGCCGGTGGTGCAGCATGACCTGGACAGGGACGTGAACGACTTGTATAACGCGACCGAGGGCAAGATTGGGACCGACGAGATGAAGGTGTGCAGCATCCTGAGCACGAGGAACGACAACCAGATCCGTGCGATCTCGTTTGAGTACCAAAAGAAGTTTGCGAGGAATTTGGAGGATGTCATTCGGAAGGTCAGTTGGGAGGAGAACCCCCTTTTTTCTTTGTGAGAGGGGCCGATCTAACTCGACGGACAGGAATTCTCGGGCCACATGGAGGACGCCCTCCTCTTCCAGCTGCGCAACGCTGTCGACAAGTTCATGCACCAGGCTACCCTCCTCGAGGACGCCATGGCCGGCGCTGGCACAAAAGACTACCTCCTCGTCAGCCGCACCGTGCGCTCTCGTAGGTTGACCCCCTCCCCTTTCCCTCCCCTTGTTCCCCATGCCTTGCATGGTGAGAAAGCAACAGGGAGATAGTTTGCTAACCATCTCGACCAGACTGGGACCGCAACAACATGGCCAACGTCCGCGGCGCCTACGAGAAGCGCTACCGCCGCAACCTCGCCAGCCGCATCCGCGGCGAGACCAGCGGCGACTACGAGCGGCTCCTGCTCGGGTGCATTGGGGAGCACGTCTAGACATGTTTTAGGGGGGTGGGTGGACGGAGAGGTGCCATGTGCGGTGTGTTGAGAGATCCAAGCTATCTGGCTGTTGCCGTTGCTGGTTGATGCCATACTATGCCATGATTTTCACATTGTCGTCCATGCCAAGGGGTTGGTATGAGCTGATGAACCACACCGCGGCGAGATGTTTTGCTGATTACCAAGTATCACTTTTGCTAATTATTATTATTTATGAAGGTAATGAACCAGATGTCGAGCGGCGTGGGAGTGTTTGATGTGTGTAATAACTCGAGCACTGCTGGTGCTCCCACTCTTGCCCTACCCCCCTGACTGACCAGGGGTATCCATATTAACTACCTGCTTACGAAAAGGTCTGGGCTGGAGCTTACTTCGGAGGCTCGACGTCCTTTGCGCATTTATCCGCGATAGAGATAGAGTGGTGGTCCCCATCCCGCGACAAACGTGGCGCTGCCGTCGTGGTGGGTGGTGGTCGTGAGGGTGCCCCTCGCCTAACTGCATGCATGTGGATATTTATCTATAATTTATGTCCATGACAGGGAGCATCTTGGGAATTGTGCGATCCAGGAGGTGAGTTTCTCGCCGCGGTTTGTTTCTGTCAAAAATGTCAGACCTTGTCTCGTCGTGTCAGCCCTGGCACACAAGACATGCATATTTCGTGCCCGCACAGTGGGTTCATTTCATCGGTTTTGCTTCTTTTGCCCAACCTGACCCAACAACACGCAGCACTCGCCCGAGGCGTGACCAAGTGTTGCCACGAGGTCGCATTGCTACCCCCCCATGATTATCAGAATGTCGCTTTCTCGGGTCGAGGTTTCGGCTGGCTGTTCGCGTTCCAATTGTTGAACGCAGCGCGCCAAGGGGCAACAAGCATCCGCTCCCCACCGGCGTGTTCACCACACCAGCACTCAGAGCCATGCTGCGAATCGGCTCTCGGCGAGGTCAGCCCGAGGGACCAAGGCGGGGGGATTTTGTGGCATGGAGGACAGACATGTCATACTGCGTCCCTACCTCATCATTGCCTTGGCCAGATCAGTCTCAGGCTCAGACATGATCTGCCGCAGCGGGACTACGGGCGCAGCACAAATCTTATGAAGCATCTGTTTCAGCAGCAGCACTCGAGGGGAGGGGGAAGGGGAGGGGGAAGGGGAGGGGGGGGGTGCCAGTTATTTTCTTATTATTCCCTTGGTGATTTCGTCAAACCCCCATCCCATCCATCCTTTTCCCCCTCCACCCACGGCCGAGGGACGATCTGTCACATCCTCGCAGACAGTGCTACCAAGGCAACAGCCAGCAAGGGAGGGAAGGAAGCCGGGGAGGTCGATGCCAAGGGATTAACAGTGGCTCCATTCAATAGGCCGAAAGCTGACAGACACCCTGTGGAGCACGCAAAACTTTTGGGCTGTGGAGACCTTCACTGTCCAGGGTGCACCAGTCGTTGGGCTAGCGAAAAGTTACTGGGTAGCAAAAGTGTATATCTCGGAAGCTAGCTGGATTGGATGGCAGGGTTTAATTAACATGTTAATTTTTATTAAACAAAGAAAGGCGCCCTCTCTGGCTTCTCCAGGGCCCCCATTTATCCGAACAAAAAAGTTTTTGAGACGGGGCGGCGATAATAGCGTCGCTACGTTGAACATTCACGCAACGCTCACACACACCACACACACGCTTGGCCCGAGCCGTCCGTTCCTCTCGCTTTCAGACGGCCAGACATCCCATCCCAACCGATCTTGCGGCATTGCAGCGATTCAGACGTTTCGTCCTTTTTTTTTTTGGCCCATCTCTCTTACCTTCCCACCTTCTCTCGTCCCCGGTGTTGCGCCTTTAGCTTCGCTGCTCGGCCAGCGGCTCGGGTACCAGTGCCGTTCCATTGCCGGGATCGTGAGACTCGCCGCCGCGCCCTCGGCTGCTGGGGGGAATCGGGTCCGGCGAACGGGCCCACGGCCGACCTGTCGGTCCAGCAAGCGAAGTGGTTTTGCAGTGGAAACAGCTCTGAGCAGCGAAGCAAACCTTATTTTGGGGGCGTGACAAGCCGGGATCGTCACCACGATGGACAGGGAGACACAAAGCGAGTCGGTGGAGACGGCCATGCCCGCCCGCCATCACACGCATCAGCGGCAACACCAGCAGCAAAATTCAGATGCGCCGAGTGTGGGTGCGGGTGCGGGTGGTGCGGGTGCCGTGGTATCGGACGTGCACATGCCACAGGAACCTCAACGGCAACAGCAACAACATCAACCTCAACATCAACAGGAGGAGCAAGAGCAGCAGCAAGAACAGCAGCAGCAGCAGCAAGAAGCTGGAGAGGCAGAGCCGACAACGTCGCATGCTCCTGCTGCACCAAAGGCAGCTAACGTTAGCATGGCCGCAAACAGCGCTGGGCAAGGAGCCGAGGCCCAATCAACGGACCTGGCCGTGGAGCAGCCCGCGAGTGCGGCCTCTGACATCGAGACGACAACATCGGCGCAAGCAGAAGCAAAGGCAGCAGCAGTCGTCGCCATTGCAGTGGCAGCTCGAGCAACCTTATTAGGGGCAGCAGACACGGACGACACAAGCAGGCAGCCCTCACCGCGGCCAGCGGCGCGCCCAAGGGATGGATGCGACAAAGAAGCAGAGCTGCGGGAGGTGGGATTGGCGGAACCGACAGATGCGCCCAAGATCGAATCGCCCGCGTCCCCACACCTCCAGCTGCCGCCAGCGCCTCAGGCTGCCGCACCCCGAACCGCAGAAGGGTCAGGGCCCATTCCAGCGCAGGTTCACCAGCAGCCGCCCCAATACAACCACAACCACAACCACAAGGCGCACGATGTCGAACCACACCCCCAGCACCCGCTGCCCGCCGCGCTGTCGACACCAGCGCCCGTGCCCGCGCCTCAGCCTCAGCTTGGGCCAATCTCGCATCCGCCTCACACCACTGCTCCTCAGCACCATCCCCAACCGCGACCGCTGGACCAGGTGCCACAATCGCAGGTGCAGGTGGTGCAGAGCCAACCCCAGACACACACGCACCAGGCACATTCACACCAGGGGCAGCCGGATACACCCCAGCATTCGCCGCATCAGGAACAGCACCAACATCAGCACCAGTTCCAAGTCCAGTTCCAGGGACAGCACCAGCAGCCGCAGCACGCCGCCCCACACGTCAACACGAACGCGCAAATTCCTCAGCGCCATTCTGGTCAACACGAGCTGCAACACCAGCAACAACACCACCACCAGCACCATCACCACCACCAGCCACAGGCCCAGTACCATCATAATCCGCCACCACACCATCAACAACACGGACAGCAGGGGCAACAACACGTGCAACACGGCCAACACCAGTACCAAACAAGCCAGCACCAATCCCCTCAACACCGGCACACGCCGCAACCTCACACGCCCACGACGCCACTGCAGCCCCAGCCGCCTGTCTATCATCATCAGCACCACCAGCATCACCAGCCGCAGGCGCCACAGTTCCATGCCCATCCCCAACCCCCGGCTCAGCACCACCCGCCCCAGCCCCAGCCCCAGCCTGTCCAGCACCGCTCGGCACTCTCCCGGCCCGTCATCATGGACCCGCCCGCCTCGCGGAAGCAGGCCCAGCCGCAGACACCCACCCAGCTGCCTCGCAACGGCGGCGGCGTCGGCTTCCCCTCGCCCGCCCAGGACTATGCCACCATCAACCCCAAGTTTGTCGACGACTGCACCCGCATGAACTTTGCCATTCAGCAGAGCATCCCTGAGGCCGTCCGCCGCATTGTCCGGGACCACTGGCAAAAGTGCCTGCTGGGCTCCGAGTTTCACCAGGCCTTTGTTGTAAGTGCCGCTTTCGTCGAATCTCATGCACCCAGTTTCTCGTCGCATCTGCATCTCGTCCCGAGTGACATGGAAGTGTTCGCTGAAGTTTTTTTTTTTTTTGTTGATTATTGCCCTTGTTGTTTTCTCGCATTTGTTTCTTCGTCGCATGTCACGCTCATTCTACGCGTCCCTTCCTTTCTCCCTGGCACAAACACTCCACCCACCTTGATGGTCATCCATCAAAATCCGTTTCATCTCCATGTCATATCCTCTTCCTCCCTCTTGTGATTTAGCCCGCCTCAACCCATCTACCAAACATGCAAGAGTCGCCCTACTTCGACCCATCTTTGCTAACCCGGCCCCAGCTCAATGCGTCCATCCACCATGCGCCGCCGGCTATCACCCAGCGCGCCGTGAGAGACTTTGGCTCCAAGATGGTCGCCGAGTCAAAGCGCGACATCATCTCACACTTTACGACCGAGGCCCTGGATGAAGTTGCCGATATCATCATCGCCCAGGCCAGCGACGCATTTCTCGACAGGTGCCTGGAGAAGCGCTTGCTCACCATCGAGGCCAAGCCGCTCGTCAACGCGCTTGCAAAAGCCGAGCGCCTCGGCTACGAGCCCGGCGACATCATCCAGGACGACCAGCTCGAGCGCGTCATCCCCCACGAGGCCTACCCCGGAGCCGGCGCTGGTGCCAACGGTCGGCCCGCTCAGCAGAGCCAACCACCCCCGCCGCCAGCCTCGCAACCGCCCCGAAACCCGCTTCAATGCATGAAGTGCTTCCGCACGTTTGTGCATCTCCCGGCATTTGACTATGTAAGTGAAGTCCTGTCGTGTCCGCGGTTCAATCTTCTGACGCTTATCTAGCACACGAGGTTCGACGTCTGCAGCCAGATCCCCCCGACTGCGAACGGCTTCGAGCACTCGTGTCCGCACTGCGGACAAGGCTTTACCAATGTGGACCAGCTGCAATCGGTATGTAAAGACTCAACCAGCGAGTGGTTGGTCTATCAAGCTAACTTGTACTAGCATCTTGACCAACGGGCATGCGGTAACTTTGGCATGCCGCACGTCTACCAGGGACCCGGATGGAAGCCGAAGCAGACACCAATTCCTGTGCCGTCCTCCCAGCCACCGCCCGCCAACGGCTTCTCGGCGACACAGCCCACCCCGGCACCACAGTCGACCCCGGTACAGCGCTCGACCCCAGCATATACCACAGGATCAGCTACCACAACTCCCGGCTCGGTAGGCATTGCCGCCGACCCATACGGCCACCTGACGGAGCAGCAGCTGCAGCTTATGAATGAGGAGCTTCGCGCCGCCGAACAGAAATACGCCCCCAAGTTCGCTGAGGCGAACCTCATCTCCGATGAGACGGCGCGTAAGGCACGCATCGAGGGCCTGCGCAACAGCTTTGGGACCAAGCAATCCATGATTCGCAAGAAGTTTGGCGTCCGGCTGCGCGAGAGACGCACCAAGGCCGAAATCATGGCGGAGAAGGAGCGTATGGGCCTGCAGCGCGCCGAGAGGGATCGGGCGGGGTCGGCACCGTCATACACGAGTCCCGCACTCCCGCGGGGTCGTCCACCCGCTGCTACTTATACTGCTGGGGCGAGCAGTGGATGGACCGCCGCAAACACGCCGCGCGCCCCGGCAGCGGCTGCGACGGCCACACCGAGCCGGGAGGACCACGACGCCAAGCGCCGCCGCACCGACGAGGCGGGGGCGTACCACACCCCGTATAAGACGCTTGCCGACGAGACGCCCACGCGCAAGGCCACCGTCCCCGAGATGTCCTCCCAGCCAACGCGCGTCTACGAGCAGTCCGGTGCCCGCGTCGAGATCCATGAGCTGACCACCGCTTCCAAGGCGGCAGCGGAGTCGGGCTCGGCTACCCCGACGGGGTCCGAGCCGGGCAGCGGCGGGATTCGTCAGGGACATAGCCGCGTGTCGAGCCTGGGCGGGGGCGCGGGAACGGTGAAGCAGCCCGTGGTAGTCATTGATGATCAGGACTCGTCATCGGACGATGGGGACGAGGATATCCCCTCGACCCTCCCGAGTCATGTGCGGAAGAGTCTTGCGTCCGGCAGTGGGGGGGGGAGTGGCGGGTCGCTTCTTCGGGGGGGTTAGTCGCGTCCTTTGAGGTTGGGTCCTGCCATGTGGGGCGGATCGAGAGGGGGGGTGAGAGGTTGAGGAGAGGAAGTTGAGGAGAAAGAGGCGGTAGATGGAGGAGTGGGGGTCGAGGTTGAGCGGGGAGGGGGTTAAGAGAAAAGTCACGGGGTGGGTAAGGGGAGGAAAATAAACGAGTCGGGAAGGGGGAAGAAAAAGAAAATGTTCGAAGGATGGAGAGGGGGAAGGGAAAGGGAAGCGGTGAGGGGCCGGCTGGCTTGCTGGCGGCGCATTTGATACCCCGTTTTTTTCGTTTTTTTTTTTGCTCAGGCGATGCTTTCTTGTGTACCTATGTAAATCTCATTTCAGGGGAGTCTTCGGTCGTTTCTTTTTAGACACCGTTTCTCGACGATCCCTTTTCTCTTCTTTTTTGCTATCTCGCGCTGGTCAAAGAAAATGGAATACCCCCTAGATTCTTCCCTTATATTTTATTTCTGCCGGGTTTGACGGCAGGGCTACTCCTCGTGCTGCTGCTGCTGCTGCTGGGGACAGGCAATCTGGAGAGAGGATTCCCCCGATCTGTTACCGGAGGCTTTGAGGGAGTCAGAAGACGATCCTGCTGGGAGTTGGCGGGGTGAAGAGCGATGGTTTTATGGCCTACATAAACAATTGACTCCCAAGAGTCGGAGCGTATTGTCTGGCTGGCTGCTCTACGAGTATGTGATGGCTCCAGGGAATCAGTATGCATACGTTGTTGTGCCTCCTCAGTCGATCCATGTCTCGGCTGCACATATGCTTCCCCAAGCAAGCCACCCAACGGCTGGCACGGGCACCCAGCTTGGCGAACCATCAGGAGAGACATCAAGGCCACGAATTGATCAGTCATGTTACCGTGAAAATGTACATTTCTGATCCGACACATCCTATTTACAACACCCCGACAACCCTACCATCTATCACCCATTATGCATCCCATCCAGGCGAAGGAAGGCAAGGGCAGGGGAACAACACTCATCGTCAAGCCCATGCCACAGATGGACCGCCAGATCCGACAGCGAGAGTACAACCCGACATGAGAAACAAGACAGAAATCTCCGACACACAGATAGAGTAGATGCCAGCCCGTCATGAGAGTAAAGACGTTAAAAAAAAGGATGACAAACCACAGAGAGAGAGAGAGACATAGGGGAAGATCAAGCCAGCAACTCCCACGCTCAAGGCAACAGAACAAAAGAGATCAGCAACAAAAAGCAACACAAAATCCTCATCCCTCCTCTCAATCCATCGAGACGAGGCATCACCCAGTCACCCTCCTGACCCAAAGCGTCGTCGGCTCCCACTCCGCCTCCCGATCCAGCCTCTTATACGCCCGATGCAGCTTCAGTCCCAGCTCATACTCCTCCCTCTGCACGTCGGCCAGCTCGACCCGCAGCGCCTCGACCTTCTTCTTCTCGCTCTCGCGCTTGAGCACCACCTCGGCCGAGTTCATCAGCTTGTCGGTCGGCATCAGCTCCGTCATCTGCTGGATCGAGCGGTTGATGTTGATGCGCCGGTTCCCCAGGGCGCGCAGCTGCGCGTTGAGCATGCCCACGCGGTCTTGGGCTTCGCCCGCGGACTGCTCCGGGGGAGCGGGGGGCAGGGTCTTGTTCATGTCGGAGAGGGAGCCGCGGGAGGGGGGCCGGTCGGTGGTTTGGGCGCGGAGGAGGGCGGGGTGGTTGAGGAGCATTGTGGGAGCGTTGTTGTCGCGGGAAGAGGTGGTAGTGGTGGGGAAGGTGTGGTTGTGGTGCGTGGTGGTGGCGGTGGTGGAGAAGGGGGATGTCATGAATTGGTCGACGGGCGAGGTGACGGGGCTGTGGTCCGAGGGGGGGCGGTTGTGGGCGAAGTGTTGGTAGTTCGCGGGGAGGGCGGGGACCGGCGGCTGGTCGCCGTCGATGGGGTCGTCGAGGTCGTCGCGGGTGGTGCCTGTGTTGCTGGTGGCGTAGGTAGTGACGCTGAAGCGCGAGGGAGGTTGGACGTAAGGCTCCTCGTCTTGCGGCTGCTGCCCAAGTGAGACGGCGCCGGGCCGAGCCGTGTCGGGGAAGTGCAGGGGTGGCGACGGCTGCTGGACCTCTGTCTGCTGCGAGTAGATGGACGAGACCGACTCCTGGTGTTGGTGGTGGTGCTGCTGATAGTTTGTGTGGACTGGCGGCGGTTTGCGGCGCACCTGGTTGCTCAGCTCGGGCGAGGGGGCGACAAAGTTATTGAGGCTTGGCTGGGTGGAGAAGCCATAAGGACCATCGCGCACGAGATCGCGGGCAGCGGCGACGGCTGGCGCGTCCGCTTTCACAGGGTTCCCGGATAGGGGGGGACTTGGGTATCGCTGGGCCAAGGGGGGTTGCGTCTGTGTGGCAGCCGGGGGGCGGCCAAGAGGTGTTTCAGATGGGGGAGGGCTGATGGGCGGGGTCTGGCCGCGCCGAACCGACGCATCGGGGCCACCAGCACCAGCGCTGGTAGCGTTGGGCTTGGACCCAATACCGGGGATGTTCCTCCTGCTGCTCTTTTCGGGAATTCTCAGGGGCGCCACCTCGCGCGTGTCATGCACGGGGTCCACGATGGCGGACCGCCCGCTGGCCCCACGCCAGCCGGGGCGCGATGACATGAAGGCGCCGGTGGCCGGGTCCGTGTTGCCGTCCCTTGCAGCTGTGGCCTTCTTTGCTATCCTCCGCACGCGGTCGCCAAACGACGGCGGGGCTGCGGAGGGACTCGTCTGAGGTGACGAGGCCGACGTGGACCACAGCTGCGACGCATTGTCGGCGGGGTTCCCGTGCGATGGGCGGCCCCGGCTGCTCCCGTTCTGTTCCCCGGTGAGTGGATCCCACCGGGCGCCTTCGGCGACGTGTGGATTCCGGGTCTGCTGGGGCGGCGGTGGGCGTTGCTGAGTCGGGGTCGGGCCGCGGGTTGCAGCGTCGGACTGCCTCCGGCGCTCTCGGCGCATCGAGGGGATGTTGGAGCCGGAGACTTTGCGGGGCTGGGCGGAGCCCTGGGTGCCCTGGCGAGAATCTTGTCCTAGCCTGCCCAGTCGAGCATTGTCGGTGGTCGGGAGCCCCCCGCGGCGGGCATACGGCGGGCCCTCGTCTTCGTCGATGGGCGAGACGTCGCCGGCCACCAAGCGGGCAGCGCCCCGCGGATCGGGCTCCGGGGAGCTGGGCGGCGAGATTCCATCGGCCCCGCCGTACCGATATCCGTGCCTGGTCGCCAGGTTTGCGGTGTAATTCGAGGTCTTGTGGTGGGAGTCGTCTGGGTGGGCAGAGGCGGCAGTGCGGAAGTTTGCCGTGCGGACCTTGAGGCGGCTGGTGGTCGAGCGAAGGGGCGCTTCTTTGACGGCGGGTGCGCTCTCGCTGTATTCGGGGGAATTATTAGCTGACGGTCAGCTCAGATCGGTGGCGGTGATGTGCAGCCAGTTGGTCATTCACATGCGCAACAGGGCAGCATGCGAAAAATGTGAGACAGGTGGATGTGCGTGTGTATGACAGGCAGGTCGCGGATGCTGGCGTCAGCGGAGCGAAGGGTGTGGATGTGCAGCCGATGCAGTAGAACCAGACACAGCAGTAAGTAGCCTGGACGTCCAACCACTGGAGGCGCGTCCAACAAAAATCCAAGACCAAGCAACAAGCAACAACAATAAAGTGGTTGCAGAAGCAGGAGTTGGTGTGATGTGTGTGTGGTGCAGTGTGGCTGGAATGCTCGCGCAGGTCTTGTCCACCCTCTGGCTCCCCCTCTCTCTCACCGGGTGAAAGTGCGATAGGTCCTGTAATAGGTCCTGCAATAGACGGATGGCGGGGTCGCAACTGCAGTGCAATGGCCCTGCGGCGTTGGCGGCTGTTCCAGGCCATGCCCAAACAGGAATCCAGCCGCCTGCTTGGGGCGCAGCGCCGCTGCAGAACCCTGCCTGAACCGCTTGAGGGTGCCTCCGCCGCTTGAAGAGGGGGCCATTCCATCCAATCTTCAACAGCCCACGCACCACACCCACCCAACCCAACCACAACACCGAACATCGAGGGGGATGGAATAAAAGAGACAGAAAAAGACGACTCACTTCTGCAACTCCAAAAACTCCCTCGGCGGCCGTGACGGCGCCGGCCCGCCCTTGATCGAGTAACTGTACCCCTTCGCCGCGTTCAGCCCCCCATAACCCAGCCCGAGGCCGACGCGTATCCTGTCGTCGTCGAGCGGGTGCCCGACGACCTGCCCCTGTTGCTGCCCTGCGCTGGTCCCGTTGTTGTGGGGGACGATCTTGAGCCTGTCCCACATGGTTGTCGTCGTCGGTATGGTTGGAGGTGGAGATGTGGAGAGAGATGGTGATTGAGGGACCGTATGGAGTATTATTCGTGGGGGAGTAGGCTGTTTCAGTCAGCCCTGCGAGTGTGATGGCGGGTCCGGCCTCTGGAGATTAGTATGGTTGTCGGGATTTTGAGATGGAGACGGCGGGTGGGCGGACGCGAGATGGGTGGATTAATATGCTTGGAAGTCGTCGGCTGGAGAAGTTGATCAACCGTTCAGGTTCAGGGACGGCCTTCTGGGTCGACCAAGATGCCGTGCCGGGAAAGTGGTGATGTCGGCTCTGCAGCAGCGCTGCAACCTGCTTTCCTTGAAACTGGCCGAAAGGACCGCACCCGGCGTTATTGCTGGTGGTTTATCCCGAGGTCAACTCCGCAGACAAAACAGGGCTGGGCTGGGCTCCTGATGGAGGGGAGGGAGGGGCCGTCTGCTCCTTATCATCAAACTCGGCAGGGCCCCGTCTGGGAAGAGGTTTGTTGTCTTTTTTTGTTATTTTTTTGGGTACCAAAAGTCTCGTCGGCGCCGCGGTCCGCCCCAAACCCACATGCACTCCTGGGACGGCACGATTAAGATTATTGGACCTTGGCCGTCGTCGAGCTGGCCATTCCACGTGGAGGGGCGTGGAGGGTGGTGTCTGGGGACCCCAAACGGCAGGGCAGGCGATGGGATGGCGCCGTCCTGTTTGTTTTCCTGGTTTCCTTGGTTTTCACCTCGGATGCGACCGCACCAGTCATCCGGCCCAGTCCTGTGTCCTGTCGACGGCGGCGGCGCTGGTCGTGTTAGTTGGCCGCAGGTGCCGCAGAGAGGCGTGACGCGTTGAGTGCTGCCCGCTGGATTCGTTGGTCCTCGCCGCACGCTGCGGTCAGCATCCCGGTCGGTTCGAGATGCCAAGGACGCAGCTCGCTCGCTCTCCGAGACGTCCATCCATTTTCCCCCATGGGTCGTTGCTGCTGGGAATGCGCAGGTTCATGTACTACCTCTGCGGCGGAACGTACTCCATGTTATCTACGCCTGCGACACGGCCCCGAGAGCAAACACAATCCATTTGTTTCCTCGCTTCAGGCCCTTCCAGAAGCCCAACTCCCGCGTTCGACGTGGGCACCGCATGCCTCAGCGCGCACATCACCTTTCAGCCGCTTATGCCATGGGCCGCTGGCGGGCCACGGCGGCGCGGGGGCACAGCAGGGAAAACAAGGCTGGGCCGCAGGAGCTGGCCAGAGATGCAGGCGGTTGGAGGAGGGAGGGGAGAGCGAGCAGAAGACGATACACTCAGATCTGTCACCAGGAGCAGCACTAAAGGAGACGCTAGCTCACAGCTGATCATCTCGTTCCTCTCGGCTATCCGTCGATGCTGATGGCGACGATGATGAGCTGGCACAGGAACGACGACGCAGGAGCATGCGAACCATTCAGTTCGCCCGGACTGAACTGGTCTGCAGCGTCGCAGTCGGGCAGCGTGGATCGTGGCGGCCGTTTCAGACGAATGATTGCGTGCACCCCGTTCGGATGCAGGCCATATTTTTGGAAGATTGGAAGGGGACACGCTGGTGTTTCATGTTGCCCGACTCGGCCAGCCACCAGCGGCCTGCGTGTGCCAAGACAGACATTCACACTTCCATGTCTGCCCACTGCGCGCCGTCAACGAACAGCCCACTGCCGAACGATTTAACGGGCGATTAACCCAGGCCGTCCGTCAGCCAGACACCTCATCAACGGCGGCACAACGGCGAGGTCAAGTTCGGTCGGATCAGGGGCGGTGTTTCCAGCGGATCAGTGGCTGCTACGAGCCGCGACCCGCGCGTGATGTGCAGATCGATTGATAGATCTTCGTCCCAATGCTCCAATGCTCCGCAAATCGTCATGCCGCTTCGGATTTCGGGTCAGTGGCCCCGAGCTCGTTGCCAATTAACCCTAACCCTTCCATCCCTCCCGATCCCTGCTCGCAACACCACCATCCTCACATCCTCCACTTCCTCACTCCCTTCGGCATCAAATCCATGGATGCCTGTTTCGGCACGTCTCGACCAGAATACCAACATGACAAAAACATGCCGGCTCGAAAAACCCACACAATCCGATCCCACGCAGTCACACGGCACAGACATGCCTCCTCTGCCGATTCTCTGCAGCCCAAGTCCGAGTACGACCGCACTAACCCAAACGCCCACGACGCTGCCTGACTAACTGGCCTGTCGCTGGTTCTAAACGAGGAAACTCCAAGAGCCGGGGGAGTCAGTGAGGGAGTGACTGAGTGAGAAGGAAGCCACCGCCATCTGGTCATCCTCTTGCAGCATCATTCACACTTCCCCCCGCCGCCTTCCACGCGACCCAGCGGCACATATCCCCCATTCCCATCCATCCATCCAGCCATCCCACACCGCCGCTTGAAGTCCGCATTTTCCACTTCACAAATGCACCCGCAGCCGTTCCCTTTGGCCGCCGCTGCCCGACGCCGATCGCCCCAGATGAACCACCCCATCAGGTCAGCGCTGATCCATCGTCGTATTTTGCGTGTATCCATCCATTCCCTCCATCCACCACATACACCTGGCAGTGGAGATCACCCGCGCACCCGGCCGTGCCGCAGACCTGCCCTAAGGCTCAGAGTCAACTTGATACTGCTTGCATTGCTCTCTCTGTTTTTGCTTGCTTGCTTGTGCCGGCGTCATGCGTTGTGCCCGTTTTTGCTTTTCTTTTCTCTTGTTTTGCCGCCACCGCGGGCCCGATGTTGCTGTGCCGTCCGCCGTGCTGGGCAAACAAAGTCCAAATTCGGAAACACGATCGGGCCCGTCGTTAATTAAGCGCCGGATTGCGAGGGAAAGAGACGTACCCGAGGAGATTGCCAGCCGCTGGGGAAGTAGACGCTGAGGCAGAGAGTATTTGTCGATGTTGGTTCGGCAGCAGGGTGGAGTGGGTTGCGTGCTGAGTGAGTTTTGAGGATGGGGAAGATGCGGACAGAGGTTGCTGCCTCAATAAACTTCCCCCGTGCCTTGCCTGGTGCCTGACTGAACCTGGTGTTCAGAGGGGTAGTAAAGAGGATGATTTTCACATACAAATTTTTGGCTGCAGTTACAAATGGTACATGCCTCCATCGGCCGGCAGCCACGTGCTCCTTCCACGTCACTGCCCTTTCCTTGATGGTGAACCTCCTAGACAGCTGCTGGGGAATTGTCAGCTCGTTAGAGTTGGGCATGAGGAAGGAATACTTACCGTTCAAGACACACCAACCCGGCCAGCGCAGTATCTCTCAAGGACCAGCGGGTTGGTTAGCTGTGGGGCGAGCTGGGTGCATGACGACGCTTCACCAATCCTCGAGCCCATGATGCCACTGCCTCCTGCTTGACGAAGAGATGGATGCTGAACGAAGGCGACTAGGAGCAGACAAAATGGTGAGCTTCGTCATGTCAATTAACCCTCTTGGCCTTGGAAAGGTACGTAACGTTCTTGACGCCAGCAGTTGGATGACGCCGGACATGCTTGCAACCCGGCCAACCATCATCACGACTTACCTTCAGTACACGGTAGGCATCATAGACACTCCGCAATAGTGACCGCGGTTGATCTTGTCTAATGCCAGCTGCATTGACAGCTAAGAACACACACCCTTCCACGAGCCGGGGAGACGAGCTTATCACGGGCAGGGCCACCAGGGGACACTCGTGGCTGAGCGGATGGGAGCAGGGAAATATTGAGACAATCTTCTGTTTTCAGGACCAGCAGAACATCCCATCGCTGTCTCACGCAAAAATAATTGCCGTATTTTTGCAACATGGCCGTAAGATGGCCGTCGGGGACTGTTGTGGTAGGTTGTCATGGTGACCCCTGGTTACTACCAAGACCACTCTCCATCCGAACTTGGCCGCGTACCTTCCACAATCACCCACAAACCACCCTACATATACCAGTTCACGCAGCACCTTCCCCAGCGCCGCTCCGCTAACAGTTGAGCACTCAGAACACTGGGTAGCTCAGCGGCGGGGCGGCGCGCTCTCCGAAAAGGGTGGCCTCTCCAGAGTGACCAAACTTCTCGAGAGGCCATAAGTTCAACTCGCGACAATTCCGGAAGAAAAATTGACGACACCTCGGGTTTCATAGCCGGCCACCCTCCACGTGATGAACACAAATCTCAACTGGAGCTAGCCGGTGAGCTTTCCCGTGCGAAGGAAAACCCACCAAAGCGGGTTTTCGTAGCCAGCCACCTCCCTTCCTTCACACAGAGGGGGTTGGCCGGTGAGCTTTTTGTTTTTTCTTCTGCCCTGCCTTCTTCCCCCCTCCTTGATAGCGGTGTTTTCTTCGTTCTGGGGAGAGAGTTGGGGTTTTTGCAACATGGACAGACATTGATTTGGTCAGCCGCCGACCATCACAGCATCGAGCAACGTGTGTCTAACTGGGGTTTTTTTTTTTTACTTTCCCATGAGTGCTACTGGTTTACAAGGAGCCTCTAGCCGCCCCCACACCATCAACATCACCTTCTCAGCGCACATGACCGGCCGCTGTCTTGACACAACCTGTCGGTCTTGGCCACCCGCGCTCCACATCCAAACGTCACATACCAGCAAACTCAATGACCCTATAACAGAATACTCACGGATTAGCCACAGGCAGTCTCAAGCAAAGTCACTTAAGGCCGGAGAGGATATGTGAGGTGAAATGTCAACGCTTCAGTGCTAAGCTAAATTGGTATCCCTAAACAAGATAACGCTCTACCTCCAACGCCGGTCCCTCTACGCTCCATGCGCAAAAAACAAACAAACAAATGCCGCTCAAGGAAGAGGCTTCCCCAGCCCATCCTCGGGCACCGAGTCGGTATCATACACCCTCCCCATACTCCCCACCGACTCACTCGTTCCATGCCCTCCACCGCGTCTCGCACTCCCCCATTCCCACCCCTTAGCCTCCGGCCCAGCATCCTCAACCACAACAGTCGTGACCATATCCATCTGAATCGACAACCCCGCCCCGCGTCCCTTCCTCCTCCCCGTCTGCACCGGCGGCGGTGGCGGCGGCTGCGGGGCGTTCACGCTCCCCCTCACGCCCGGACTACCCGCAACAAACCCCAACTCCCTCCACCCCATCCTCCGCTTCACCCACCCCCACGACCCCTTATCCTCCCTGCCCCCCTTCTTCCCCCCAACACCACCCCCCTTCTCATTCCCCCCTCCCTCCACCCACACAATATTCCCCCACCGCCTCCCCTGCGGCGTCCGCAACAAATCCGGCACGGCAAACGTCTCCAGCCCCGACTCCTGCTGATCGACCCCGTCCGCGCCAAACAACAACCGGTGCCGCGTCACCCCCCACAGGAGCACGTCCAGCCACCCGTTGGAGGTGATCAGCGCCCCCGCGGTGCAGAAATACACCAGGGGCACCTTGGCGCCGGCCATGGAGGCGATGCGCCCGAGGGCCAGGGGGAGGGTGCAGAGGATGTAGATGAGGGGGTAGAGGAGGAAGAGCTTGTGGTGGGCGCCGTGCGGGCCGGGGTTGGGGTCGGTTGGGAGCGGGGTCGGGGGGCGGGTGAATTGGGCGTGGAGGATGGGGGAGAGGGGTTTGAGGATGGAGGAGGAGGAGGGGGTGTGGCCTGGGTGGGTGGGGAGGGGCGGGGTCGAGTTGGAGTTGGAATCGTCGTCGTCGGCGGCGGAGGGGTGGTAAAGGTTGAATTGGGAGCCGTTGGTGGTGGTGGCCGGGGGCGATAAAGGGGGGAAGACGGGCTCGGTGGCGGCGTCGGGGGAGGGGGGGGAGCCGCGCTTTTTGCGGAGGGAAAAAAAGATGAGGGTGTAGAGGATGGCGGTGAGGGCGAGGGAAATAAAAATCCAGAGGTAGTGCAGGTAGAGGCGGAGGCCTTCGTAGCGGATGTTGATCCAGCACTGAACAGGAAGTATATGGTTAGCAGAGCACTTGGATGGAAGTCGTCCGTGGGGGACAACGGAGGGACAAGTCCGAGAAGAGAAAGCGGCAAGACGTACCCATGCCGACGCCCGGACAAAGAACCCCCCGGCCTCCTTGCCGTTGTCCGTCATGCCGATGCCGATGATGACCAGGAGGTAGTCAAAGACCCACAGACCGATGACGGTGGTGTAGACGGCCCATTGCGGGGGCGTGTACTTCCACACGACGGCCAGGTACGTGTGGATGGCGATGGCCGTGATGAACAGGCTGCCCGCGACGTCGCCGATCTGGACTAGCCACGCCTGGGCGAAGCAGGTGGCCGTGCGGACCTGGATGCCGTCGCGCCCGACCCAGACGGCGTTGAGCAGGAACGAGGCCGACTGGTGGATGTCTGCCAGCAGGAGGTTGTAGATGAGGACCAGGAACTGGTTCGGGTGCGTCTTCTTCGGGCTGAGATATTCGTGATGCTTGGGCTCTAGGCCCGTGAAGTGCCGTTCGGCGAGGCCCAGGGCGAGGTCGGGCGGGGAGCCGCGGGCCATAGGGCCCTTGCGGGTCTTCCAGTTCTTGACATGCCACCGGGCGAGCTTCCAGGTGAGATACAGCAGGACGGCGGTCGAGGACACGAAGGAGAGGGCGGCAAAGATGGCGACGCCCGTGAGCCCCCGGCGGTGTTCGGCGGGGAGCGGACTGAGGTCGCCGCTAACGTCGTCCAGGGGATACTCGCCGATAGTTGTTGCCATGGTGGTGGTGTCGGCGGTGGTGAACAGGAGCTGCGCAGCAGACCCCCGTTCCCTTCATCCCCACGGACTGGCGAACGACGACGGCGAGCAGTGGTGAAGAAGAGAAGGGATAAGACTCGGGAGATGTGGCGTCGGTCTCGGCGAGGGAGCGAGGGAGCGAGGGGAGGCAGGTCAGTTAACAATCGCACTAAGATCGAGCAAATCTCCGATGTATGTACGTTGACGAGATCTGGGGGAGGCCCAGGGTGAGAAGGGCCTGGAAGGGCCAGGCTCTGGCAGTCAGGGACCTGGGGACCAACAGCCGCGACAGAGTACGACCCCCCGCACCTGGGCATCTGAAGTAGTATACGGAATACTACAGCACTAGTCGATAGCACACAATAGTCGAGTGTCTGGTTCCGGTCTAGAAACCAGGCAGGCGACACGCGCGCAGTAATGCGGCGGGTCACATCCTTTCTGCCGCTGGGTAAAGTCAGTCAGCCCAGCCAGCCAGCCCAGCTCGCCCACGGTGAGAGACCAGGCAGGCATGTCGGCCGGCGGTCGCTCACATGCGCGTTGCCTCTGCTCGTTCCTGGTTCCAGTCTGTTGTTGTGCCCCCTGATGTGCCCCCTGATGGGAAGGTGTGCCACCCAGCGGATGCCCCGAGGCGGCATGAAACGGGGAACGGCCGCGGCCGCCCATGGGGGCACACAGGGCAGGACACAGCACAGAGGTCGCACAGGTTGGGTCGGACCGAGGGCTGGGAGTGGGCAGGGAGACAACATCGACGGTTGCATCGTCGAGCGGATCTTTTGGTCTCGCGTTGATTGCTGGTTGACGACCAGAGGCTTGGCACCCCACGGACCTGCCAACGGCGTCTTGGGCTAGCGAATCGGCGGTTTTCCCTCCGGGTTGCTGGGGGTTCTCTGGAAGGCATTTAGGCGGCCCAGAGTTCGGGGAGGCCGGACTGGGCCTCATCCACTGGTCCGGATCCGTCTCGGCGAGGGCGCGCGGGGTGTCTGGTTGGATGTGAGAGTGAGGGGTGTGTTTTCTGGTTCTTGGGAGATCTCTCGTTTGACGAGCAACCCCCACAGCCCACAGCCCGTCGATTGAAACACGCAGGGGCATCGCGTTGTGCATTGCCGCAATGCCTGGCCAACGTTAATTCTAACCTTGCTCTGTGCCCTGCTCTGTGGTTTCTACCAGAGGATGATCCCCCTCGAGGGTGCAGATGGCGGTGTCGGCGATGGTGACGATGCTCTCGCCGCCGCCGCCGTACATCCATCTGTCCACCCATCCATCCATCCATCTGCCTGCGCCCTCGTGAGCAGGCGCGGGGCGTGGCCGTAAGCCGCCGTCACCAACACAGCGTCGCGACGATGGGCGCCCCTCGGATAGCACGGGATGAGCGGCACCACGCTCGCCTGTCGAAGCCACTTCTCGAAGCTTGGCGGCATCAATGATGCTGGTCGGCACCAGGTTCCCGCCCGTTCTGCGGCACGGACGCGCCCAGCTGCCTAACGCGGTAGGGAAATAGAAGCTTTGGAACCTTCGAAGCGAGGTTGCCTTGCGGGTCGAACCAGACTCCTCCTCTTTTTGGTTCAGTGGCCGACCTGCCACGCGCCCAGGCACTTCTCGCCCTTCCCTTCCCTTCCCTTCACCCCACCAAGAGCCAAGCTGATGGAAGCCACATGCTGACCGAGCAACCCGTGCTCGTGATTGGGAGCGGGCCGCACCCATGCCCCCCAATCCCACCCTCCCCTGCTTGGCCTGGCGGACCGCGCAAAATTGCGGGAGAACTGCGGGAGAACTCTGGGGAAATCCACAAGCAGCGCTGCCGGTGCTGGGTCTGCGCGTGCTTGCTTCGCGCCTGGCCACGTGAGCTATCATGTGAGAACGCAGGCTTTGGCGGGGCCACGGTCGGCCAATGAGCTGATAGCCAAATGGTGCAATCCGCGCTAGCCTCAAACAGGTCATGGCTGGAAAGCATTGCTGGCAACGACGACAACGACAACGTCTTCCCTTTTCCCGCTCTCCTTTTCGGCCGCTGTGGTGCCTATATTGATGTCAACACCCCTCTCCTCCTCGCGGCGGTTCCAACAGTGTCGCATCCGCCCCTCTTCGCCCACAGACAGCCAACTTGATGCTCGCCCTCTGGCAAGCGGATCCCGCTTCCGCTTTGGGAATACTCGCGCACTCAGGCACTCGCCAGGCCCCTACCAGATCACGACAAGCCACCTGCGCGCCGCGATGGACAAGTGTTCACGCAGCAGGCAATGTTTGGATGCAAGAGGCGAAGAGAAGTAGCTGGGTTTCATTCTGTTGTCTGTCCAATCCCCCGTGATAATTCAATCCCTCGTCCAAGCGGCCTGAAACTCCACTGGCAACCCGCCAGTCCCTCGCTCATCATGGTCATCATAGCACATTACTGAACACCACTCATCCCCCATCTCCCCAACCCCTCACAGCTTCTTCCCATATGCCGAGTAGTACCCGCAGTTTTTGATATGGCTCTTCTTCCCCGTCTCAACATTGAAGATGTGGCACCCCCCCTTGGCCACGTTGGGCGGCGTGTACAGATGGAGGGACACAGCGAAGTCGCTTCCCTGGTTCGACACGCGGTGCAGGCCCAGCTCGTCGGCCATGTATGCCACCTCATTTTCTCGATGCACCTGCTCGGAAATCACCTCCATCGGCTTCTCCCCCTCGCCCTTGGGGAAGGCATATCTTGTTTCTGTCAGATCTCCCCGGAGGATCTTCATCAGGCAGTGGGCGTTGCCGTGGTCGTGGATCGGGCTCCCCTTGCCGGGCGACCAAACAAGCACAAGCTGTTGTTTCGTTTGGTCAGGGGCAAAGTAAACAAAAGAGGGGTGAGGGGGGAGGGGGTTTGCTTCCAACATCAACCGGAACTTACCAGGTTGCTCTTCCCGTTTCCTTCGTCGACGAGGTTCCTTGTGTACCCACGGCTTTCATCGCCCATGGCGTATCTCGACCACTCCCTCGGGTCCGAGTCATACTCGCGCATCAGTTGTTCGAGATGGTCGGTGTCGACGTCGTCCGATGTGAGACCCGACGAGGGGCCCAGGGCATCTTTCAAGGCGATGACCAAGTCGCTGAACCGATCCGTCTCAATTGTGCCACGGCATGCGAATACCGGCCCGGTCGCCACCGCGCTCTGGCTCTGGATGATGCCGACCGCCATATCGAGAAGTTGGATGTGTACGGTTCGCAAGCTACGATATGCAGGGCAGGACCCTAATTGCGGAAAATCCGATGACGACGCTTCCTGGGTGGATCCGCGACCGTGTCCACTCAACCAATCGATGTCGGAGATGCTGGTCAATGGCGGTTGACGACTGTCGATGTTGTCGTCGTCGCGTCTGAGGATGGCTATGGAGGCAGAGATGATGTTGATGATGGCTTGGATGAGGGTCAAGCTGTTTGGACACGTCGATGGAGATAAGAGCCGGAAAGGGCGGTGTCATAAAGGGGTTCGCCAACTGGGACGATAACAGGTTCCAGGGAATCGACGGCGCTATGGGGCCGGCCGGCCCCGATCTCGGTGGGTCATCTGCACACGGCGGCCTCGTGACCTGGCTGAGGAGCTGGAAGTCAGACACCGGATCCAATGCACGGATAGCCATGAATAACAGAAACTGCGGTTGCACTGTTGGCAGCTGGCAAGCTGTTGCACCGATGCTTGCCGAGGCTGGCGCCGGGAGCCCAATCCCTGCCAGTGCGACAGGCACAAGGCAATGGACTTTTTATCAAGACCAGGGGCTCATTGCCCTGCAATTGGGCAGTTTCGGTTTTAAAGCATCTAGATACAAAGCAATTGATTATGTCTGTTGATTTGAGCTTTTTGAATGGCTCTTGTCTGGTCTGGCATCAAAGGGCCATGTTCGTCGGCATGACTTGGTACTTTGTTGATGCTTGGGCAGCGGTGGAACCAGGAGAGCTTGGCTTCCGATGTGACACTTGCCCACCCCTTTCCGATGGGGTGATCAGCATTAAAAGCCAAGGAAACACACGCCAGCCTAGCACCATGCCGACAAGAGACAAGGAAACGGAGGCGCAGGCGGACGGGTGGAGATGCCGGGCAGACCGTCTTGTCTTGGCGGGGAATGACACACCCTGCTTGCTATCTCTGACCAGATCGAAGAGGCTCGGTTGGTTGTCCTCTCGGTCCAACACAAAGAAAGATAAGGGTGCCTACATGCAGAGATGTGCTGGCAACGTGGCCAGGCTGGAACGGCTGGTTACACAGTAGGTCCGTAGTCAGTCGCGGGTACGGATACCTTTGCCAGGTTTCGTCAAGGGATCCACTTCCATCTTGCTAGTCCAGGATTATTCTGGTATTCACGCGCTCGAAGTACACAGTACAGCTCTGAATTCACAGCTTCACCATCCACTCTCAACTTCATATACATAGGTGGTATCCGTCGTAGCATCCCAAAAAAAGACCCCATCCCAAACCAAACCAAGCAGACACCCACCCCCTCACCGATCCTCCAGCTCAACTCCCCCATCCCCCCCCCCCCCCACCCCCCCCCCCCCCCCCCCCCACCCCCCCCCCCCCCCCCCCCCCCCCCCCCCCCC
>MU855349.1:50051-103749 GCA_033296695.1 Staphylotrichum tortipilum | reverse complement strand
CCCCACCCAACCACGCCACCCCCCCAAAATCCACCACCTCCCCTCCCCCCTCCCTCACAGCCCTCTCCATAATCCTCACAGCCTCCGTCCCCAACCGCCCGGCCTCCTCCCTCAAGATCGCCCTCTCCACCCCCACCCCCGCCACGCCCTCATCCAGCACCCTCCGCGCCATCACCCTCTGCGTCGGCGTAACCACTACCCTTCCCCTGGATCTCGCCGCTTGGTCCCTCGCGTGTCTCAGCGCCCCGCGACAGCCCCGCGCAGCGCGGTAGTCGCTCTCCAGCGCGCGCGCGACGGCAAACCGCAAGCCAGCCACGTCCACCAGCCCCGCGTACGCCGTGAGCACGATCCGGAAGTTGGGCAGGTTGTAGCACGCGCCCCCCGGGTAGCCAGCGGCCTCGGCCGCCTGCAGGGCGTAGGCCAGCGCGCCGCGGAAGTGGCGCGCGTTGAGGCAGGCGTGGGCCGCGCGGTGGAGGACGGTGGCGGTCACCGGGAAGCCGGCGGCGCGGTATTGGGTGAGGAGCTCGTTGATGATGAAGTCGAGGTCGGCCGGGTTGGTGATGGACGCGGTGCTGGCGGCGAGGTGGCGGGCGAAGATGAAGTTGATGGCGCGCGTGACGTTGTGGTCTTTGGCGTACGGTTGCTCGAGGAGCGCGTAAGCTTCCTGGAAGCCGTTGGGCCGGAGGGCGAGGTGCGCTTGCAGCGCCATCCACACGGCCGGCTCAGAGAAGGGCATGTGCCGCTGCACTCCGCGCTTGTAGAGCCAGAGCGCCCGGCCGGGCCGGTTGCGCGTGATCGCCTCCTTCATGGCGAGGACGACGTCCTCGACCTGGGCTAGCTTACCCTGCTCTGCGGGTTTGCTCGTTTCGATCCGCAGTGAGAGCAGCCGTCCCTTTGCCGCGGGGCCGCCGTATTTCGAGTCCATCAACGCGGCCTCGGCCATGATCTGCTCCGTGTGCTTGTCCACAAAGTTGGGATTCAGAACCCGCAGCTTCCGGAAGAGCGTGCGGAGCTCTCGGAAGGGGAGCTTCCACTGCTTTCGACAGCTGGCCAAGATGGAGTTTGTGAAGGCGGGGTCGACGGGGAAGTCGGCCTTGCTGCAATATTCGAGCCAGGCAATGAGCGCATCGACGTCGCGGCTGGTAGCGTATTGCTTCGCCATGAGCGTGACCATGAAGCTGCATAGCGGCACTCTGAGCTCGTCGGTATACGACTTGAGGAACTCCTCCGTCTCGGCCACCGTGTGCGTCTCGGCGTACGCCTTGAGCACCGGCACAAACACGGTGCTGTAGGCCTTGTGGGGTTCCTTCTCCTCGCGCTGCTTCATGGCCTCGAAGTGGGCGCGGACGGCATCCCAGTCGCCGTTCGCCGCATGGAAACGCGCCGCGACGCCCAGCAGCCGGACGTCAGAGGCCAGCGCCGGGTTCTGGGCGACGGCGGCCGCGAAATACGCCTCAGCCTTGCCGTGTTCACCAGCCTCCAGCGCCAGCTCGACCATGACTCGGTAGACGTTGTCGGACCGGTACACGGTATCCTGGAGGCTGGGCACCTCGAGCGTTTTAAACATGGCCTCGACTTCCTCGAAATTGCTGTTCCGCTTCCACTGCGAGACCAGCAGCTTCATGACCCACTTTGGGGACAGCCTGGTGCTCTCCAGGGTCAGACACGTTTCGTGGAGCCTGTTCAGGACGTGCTCGGCCCTGTGGTGGTGGGCGAGCTCGACGCTCTCGACGACCATGTCCCCGATGGCGTGGACCGAATCGACCGTCGGGGAGGATTTCGGGAAGCCCGAGCAGAAGGCCCGGACGACCGACTTGTACTCCTTCTTCTCGTAGAACTGCGCCAGGTACCACGAGGCCAGGTCGTTTGCGCCCTCGGTGGCGAGCGCACTGCAGCGCTGATATATTTCGGGTACCCGCCTCAGCCGGTTGGCCGAGAAGCAGACCTCGAGCACTCTGCGACTGAGGCTGTATATTTGCGGACCCAGTCCCGTTGACTCGCCGTCCACGGTCCTGGAGAGGAACACGTTGACGGCCGTGTCAATACTCGCGGCGCGAGCCTCCGTTTGTTGCTTGGCCTTCTCGGCCCGGGCCAGCAATGCCTCGACCAGCGCGAGGGGCTCGTAGCTGAGGTAGGCGCTCTCGTCCATCTTCCACCGCGCCACCACCCGGCAGAGGAGTTTCGCCGCGTCGTCGAGAAGCCCTATATGCAGACAGGTCCGACACAGCAGGGCGGCCATTTCGATCCAGGATCCGGCTGCCGTCTCGGGAATAAGAAGCTTCTGATCCATTGCCACGTTGACAAGCCGCAGGACCACAGGGATCTGCTTGGCGTCCCTGGTATCGCACGCCTCGCGCACCTTGATGGCGATCTCGTCGGTTGTGGGGAAGGAATATGCCTTGATGACGTCTTGGTTTGCCGTCGCCCAGCTCGGGCCCGCGTTGGTAGGTGGCCGTTTGATGGTGCAGTCTGGAGGCTTCACTGGCCTGACCGGCTTGGAGGAGTTTTTGGGTTGCTTTGGCGGCTTGCCAGTCTGTTGTGAGGGTGGGTCGGTACTGATAGCGGCAGTGGTGGCGTGTGTCGGCTGCACTTTCACGGGTGGTGGTGGGACACTCTCCGCGGTGTCTTTGACGTTCTCCTGCCCGACCAAAAACCTCCTCTGGTGTTTCCTCCCCTCAGCCATACCAAACACCACGCCGGCGCCCTCCGTACGTGGCTCATGCCGCTGCCCGTGCTGGTGCAGCTCGAGCCCCGCGGACGCAATCAGGCCATATCCCGGATCCCACAGCGCCTCCTCCTCCATGGCGACGGCAAGGGCGCTGCCCCCGGCGCGGTATCCCTTGGCCGCCTTGATCCTCTGCCCATTCTCGACGGCGCGCACGGCATTGTTGATTTTGCGGCGGCGGTCCTCGGCGACGAGGGCGAGGGTGCATGAGGTGCCGAGGACGAGTCCGCGCAGGGCCGTCAAGGCCGCCTTGGACGGCACGGGGAGCGAGGACGACATGGTGATAGGCCGGTATGTTGGCGTTCCATCTCGTCAGCGCATCTCGGGCGCGGGAAGGGGGGGGGCGGTCCTTGGTCGTTGTCGTGGGCGTCAATGGCGGGTTCTCGGCAGTCGGGTTCGATCAAAAGTTCGATTTCGTCACGGCTCGGTCGAAGCTCCGCAGCTGCTGCCAGTGCATGAGTGGGCTGATGCAGCTCCCAGCGCCCCACCTAATGCGAGATGCAGCAACGGACAACGCAGCAAGTAGTCGCATATACCCTCTAGATGCATGATGAAACCCACAAACCGCACAGGGCCCTGGCTTGCCCCCTCATCAATGTTGCTTGCTTGCTGCCATACATCCAATTCTTAACCATACCTGGCTCCAGCGTTGTTGGTGAATGAAGATTTGCGTGGTACATTTACACGTCTATCTCTACCATGTCTCTATCCAGCCCCCACCAAACGCCTCTTCATGAGTGCCTCCCCAGAAGTATCTGTCCCTCCCCCGCCCCTGCCCCATATGTTGGTATGTCGTACAGAACACAAAAAATAGTACAGAATGGTCTATATATATAGTACAGCCCCCCCCCCCGGGGATTTGAGCAGTTACATCGCTAAGCAAGCTCTCTCGGCTCCGCCAGCATGTACGTCTCCAGCTGTCGCAGAATGGACTGGTAGAGGAACAACATGCACCCGCTCTGGATGCTCGTCCACGCAGCCCGCGGCCCCACGCCCCTGAACCACCCCGCCACGCCCTCGGTCTGGTAGATCAGCCGGAGCCCGGTGACCATCGACGACGTCTCCAGCGTGACGGCCCCGGGCTTCGGCGTGTGCGTCGAGGGCGAGGACGTCGATATTAGCCGCTTCTGCAGCTTCGACTGTGCTGTCTCGGCCGTCGCCTTGGCCACTGGCGTGGCCCCGTCGGGGTTCGGCGAGAGCCCGCCGGCTTCCGGGTGGACCTGTGTCTGGAGCCGCGTCTTCACCACGTCGAGGGGACATGTCATTGTGCCGGCCAGGCCGCCGGCCGCCGCGCCCGTCAGGAGCTCCATGCCCCACCCGATATCGCGGCTGCCCTTCCACTGGTGGGCCCACGCCTGGTTCTGCTCGTAAAACATGAACTGGAGAGCCGAAAAGGGGAGATCGCGCCACAGCGTGGCGCCGTAGCCGTAGAAGAGAGCGGAGAATCCCTCGGTCCGGACAATGGTCCTCACGGCATCAGCCGTGCCCCGGTAGTTGTAACCCGAGTTGAAGTGCGGGTTATTGTACCGCCCCTGCAGCTGAAGGCGGGTCTTGACGACTTCGGACGGCACGTATACAGTGGAGGCGGCAAAGTCGCCGATGAAGCCTGGACATGACCCAACCAGTCAGAACCGCTGACCCCCTTATGATTTTAGCGTGGCCCACACTCACCAGCAAGCAGGTAGGCCAGATGGGGCTGGACGCCGTACTCGAGCATGCGCCTCTTGCTCCACTCGTAGCTGCCAAAGAAGAAGCAGGTGGCCGGGAACGAGCCGGAAAGGGCCGGAATCCAGCCGCCGTAGAGCCCGCGCCGGAACCCCTCCTGCCGGAAGATCTTGAGGTACGACGACCCAAGCGAGGTGTACTTGGGCGGGATGTGCGGGTCGCCCTGCTGCCGCGTCTTGACCGTGTCGAGCGAGTGCATGAGCATGTCTCCGGTGGAGCCGCCCAGTCCTCCGGCAAGCATGCACTGTACGGGACGGCGGGCGGGTTAGTGAGTCGTTCAGTCCGGCATGGGCGGGTGAGACGGTGCGGGGCGAGGCGAGGAGGAAGAATAAGCTCGACGTACGTGCAGATAAGGCGGGCGGCCCTCGACCTCTCCATCCTGGGAGATCATATTATTATTCTCCGTGCGCGGCGAGTCTGTGTGGGAGGCGGTAATGGCAACGGCATGCGGGGAGAGGAGCGCGTGGTCCGAATGTCCATGGTCTGGCGGGGGGGCGAGCAGGTCCGGCTCCAGGACGGCGACGACGCTGCGTGCGGGCGACGGCGAGACAGTCGGCGGGGTGCGTTTGGCCGTCTCAAATCCAAGCACCATCGCCCCGGGGGGAAGAGGGGGAAGTCGAGGGGATGTGCCAGAGACACGGGTTTGTTTGAGAAAGACGCGGGCACGAGGGCAGTGTCGGTTCTGGTGTCTGGCGGGCTGGTCGCAGCGCAAATGTTCGGGTTTGAATTTCTGGGATGCGACTGCGGTCTGTCATTTTTTTGGGCGAGGTATGGCCCGTGCGCGGATGACTTTCTCCCAGCGACAACCCTGGAGGGGCGACAGCAACCCTGGAGGACCCTGACGACTTGTGGGTGAGATGCCAGTCGAATTCTCCCGTCTCACTCAATTGGCCTTGTCTGGACCGTCAACGCCATCAACGCCCCTCTTGCATACCATTTATAGTGCACCCAAGATCCATACACCCACCGCAGCTTACAGTAATGGTACAGCCCCCGCCTTGCCACCGATCCTCCCTGTATGCCATCCTCTCCAATGTCCCCACGATCAAACCCATCCCAAGCCCCAATGCCTCACCTCGCCTTATTAACCCCCCCCCTCTCGGGGTGTTCCCACCACCTAACCCTCCCCGCCCTTTCCCACGGCGACACAACATGCGTCACCTGGCCCGTGAGCAACCTCATCGAGATGGGACCATAGTAGTTGCTATCCCTCGACTTCTCCCCGTCCCCTTCCACCCAGACATGCCCCTCCGGCACGGCCACCCACTCGTACGGATACGGCGCCTTGGTCCTCACCACATCCCCTTCCAGTCCCACCACCCGCTTGACGCTCATCTTTTTGGGATCTGACGGGTTCCTGTGTGCTAATCAGCTTCCCACCCCCTAATACCCCCCCGTTTCCCCCCTACCACACCCAAAATGGATACCAAGACGTACCGAAAAACAACAACCATCCCCCTCCTCAACCCCTCCCTCACTCCCCTCTTCCAAACCAAACACAGATCTTGCCTTGTCGACTCGTGATAATGCGGGTTCAGAAACGGGTACATGGACTGCCCGCGCATGAAGGTCAGTTCCGCGACATGCGCGTTGAACCATATCAGCGGCGGCAGCCATGTCGCGAAGCCAATGAGGTAGCGGGAGAAGGAGCGCAGGAAGGTTGGTGGTGAGATTGATGGGGAAGAGGGCGGTCTGCGGCGGTACAGGGAGGACCAGATGGATCGGGGTGTTGTTGCCATTGGGCTGGCCGTTTGTTGGGTTGGGGTGGGTAGTTTGGGAGATGGGTGAGGTGATGATGGATGAGATGGATTATGCAAGTGGTGAGTGAGTTGAGCAAGCTTGCTTGGCTCGAGGCGGGCTGAGATAAGGCGATAACGCGCAGCGGGGGGCAAGTGCTTCAGTTGTTGCATAATTAATCACCACGAGGGGCATCAGACGACAGGACACCACCACGCATTGCAAGCATTACTCATTTCCTTTTCTTTACCGGCGATCCGCTGACAGCCACCTTTGTCTATCGTGTCTGCCCATTTTTAGACTCCAGAGACGCCAGTCATGCCAATGGTCCCCGGTTGGACCTGCCTCGCTGTCCCAAGCCCTCCGCTCGCGGGGTATCATTATCCCACGAAATCCTGGGCCCGAATCACTTACCCACCGACGCCAGTCCCTTGAAGCGCATCTAGACAGTCTCGGGGATGTTGTCGTCGCTCTCGCTGACGCTCTCGTCGCCGCTAACCTCGGCGTTCTCCCGCTCCCGCTTCTCCATGAGGGCCTGCAACTCGGCGTCATCCGACTCGGTGACCGCCTTGGGCGCCATCTTGACCACGAGGTTGCCGCCGGCCGCCTCGATGCTCGTCCGGACGTCGAGGATGGCCTCCTCTAACCGCGCAATGCCGGCATTCTTGTCGAGGCACGTGTTGGTGAGGCTAGTGGACTGTCAGCTACTGCCCCGCAATCCGCAATCGCATGCCGCTTAACGGCGACAAGGACAGCGGCGATGATGCCGGGAAACCACTTACACATAGAGGGGGGGAGAGACCAGGCGGCACTTGACCTGGGTCTCGGACGTGTTGCGAGCCTCGGCGGTGCGCAGAGCAGCCTTGATGGCGTCGATGCCCTCGTAGCCGAAGCAGGTGACCTCGATGTCGGCGCGCACCTTGGTCGGCTGGGGGGTCAGCTTCTTGCCGATGTAGGACTTGAGCTCCTCGGCAACGGCGTCGCTCGGGAACTTGATGTCGGTCCAGATGTCGGGGTTGCTGAGGGGTCAAATTAGCCCAAGTGTCGCGCGCGCGCAGCTGGCGAAAGGATGGAGTGGGGGCCAGGAGGGTATGAGAGGCACTCCAGGAACATACGTGATGGAGAGCTTGAAGGCGTCGAGAGAGTGGCCGTATTTCTTGTTGAGGGGCCACCCTATTGTCTCGTAGAGGGACTCGATCGGGGTCTGGGTCTTCTCGGCGACGTGGCGCATGATGGAGTGCACAATCTTGCTCTTGTTGTACCGCTCCTCGCACCGGATAATGTCCTCTGGCGACACACGGCGCTTGGACAAGTCGATGTATCCTGTGGCCCCGCTTTAGCATTGCAGCACTTTGGCGCACCGGCGCAAATGGCGGGGTCCAACCTTTCTCCTTGTCCACACGAAGCACGACGACGACCTCGTTGCGACCGACGCGGATGAGCTTCTGAATACTTCTGATGCGCCGCCTCGAGAGCTCGGAAAGGAGAATCATGCCGTCGATGTTGTCGTACTCGAGGAGCTTGACGTAGGCTCCCATGTCCGCAATCTAGGCGAGGTCAGCGCTGCGGCAACGGCAGCAGCACGACAAAAGCCCTACCTGCTTGACATTGACCATGACAAAGGAGTCAATCTCCGGGTACTTCTCCTCGTAAAATCGGCAGTTTGAGAGCGACATGGTGCTGGTGGGTGCCGTTCCCAGGCGGGGCACTGGTGGGAGGTGGGTTTGGGGGTGGTTTAGAGTTGTCGGGCAGCTGTGCCACACGAAGGGGGGAAGGTCGATAAAAAGTGAAAAAAGGCCGATGCTCGCTGGTTATCGAAGGATTTCTTCGCGGGATGGCGAGAGAATACGCTAGAGTCGAGGTCTTAGGTCGGGCCCGGGTCGGGTGTGGAGGGGGAGAGCGTGTGGGTGGGGGGAGGTCGAGTTTGCTTGAGCTCAAAGAACAGTCACGCATTTGGCCCGCAACCTTTTATTCCAAGCCAGCCGAAATTCTGCTGGCCGTGCACCGCCACAGGATGCGGGCTGTCTTGAGGTGTGGCGGGTGTTGTTTAGCGGGGTGAAGCTGTTGGGGGGGGCTGAGCACTTGGGCTGCAGAGCATGGTGGGGCGAGGGGCATGGGACCACCCAGGCACCAAGCAGAATGCCGGGAGCCCCACCACCAGCCCTGGAAGATGGGGGGTCCTCATAGGGGCCATAGCAACTGTCAGCACATGCCTGGGCGCGACGTCAGCGACTGGGACCCTGGGACTTGCGATTGTAGCCGCCTGCAAGCGAGCCAAAGCAGCAGCCAGGGAGCATCTTGCACAGCACATGCCAGCCCTGACATCCGCAAGGCCGACCTCCCTCGCCCTTGTTTCACGAATCACGGCAGGGGAGACGAGCCCGTGATACTTTTAGAGCGAGCAGTGATCTGGCATTCTCTCGCTCGTTGCTGGATGACTCTCGCCTTCCTGTCCCTTGCTCCGAGTCCACCTTGTTTACCCTGCACCTCTTCATTCCCGCCACAGACACAACCCATGAGGTATCTCAACAACAAGACAGCAGCCGAGACCCGAGTCAGGACACTGCATCAGGACCCTGCATCAAGACGTACCTACCAAGGCACTGCGGGAATCGCAACACCAGCTTGGCTCAGCAAAGTTGAGACGAACACACCCGATTCCGTCTGACCTCACCCTCCTACTCGCCCTCGACTTGCCCCAAACCTCGGCCTTGACCTCGGCCTCAGCTCGATGACAGCAACCGCGCCCACCACGTCGACCTGCCCGCGGTGATGGACCCAGACAGCGCGACCGCACTGGGGCGGGCTGCCGTCACGGCCATGTCGGTCGTGGCTGGGACCGGAGACCGCCATCCGAACCCGTTGTCGTCGGCCGTCGCCGTCGCCAGCGACGTCGCGAATGCCCATGGCTCCTCCTCGTGGCTCGGCCTCTTGGCCCGCATCGTCCTCTGGATTCTGCAGTTCGTGTCGACGGTTCTCTACTACACCATCAAGCTGGCCACCATCTCGGTTCCGACCTTGCTCTACACCCTCTTCTCCACGAGCCTGACCGTCACCATGAACGCGACGACCCTGTTGGTTTGCCCTGACCTGCCTGTCTCTGTTCCCCGCTAACCCTGTCTCCCCCCGTAGCATGCTCATCCTGGCCGTCGTCATCGCCGCCGTCAGCTGGGTCGTCCGCTACCGCTACCTCAACATGTACTCTCGCCTGCCCCCCGAGCCCCAGCGCAAGGAGCCCGACGTCGACCTGTTCCCAGATACCCACGACGAGGGCATCAAGTCCGGCCTGTCCAACTACTTTGACGAGTTCCTGAGCGCCATCAAGATCTTTGGCTACCTGGAGCGCCCCGTCTTCCACGAGCTGACCCGCAGTATGCAGACCCGCAAGCTGATCGCCGGCGAGACCTTCAACCTCGAGGATGAGAAGGGCTTCTGCCTTGTCGTCGACGGTCTGGTCGAGATCTTTGTCAAGTCCTCCAGCTACAACCGCCGCTACGCCCACAGCCCCTACCTCGGCCCCATGAGCGAGCCGCCCTCGAGCGACGACGAGCACTCGGCCGCCGGCCAGCAGCGCTACCAGCTGCTGACCGAGGTCCGCAACGGCGCCGCCATGTCGTCCCTCTTCTCCATCATGTCGCTCTTCACCGAGGACGTCCCCCTGCGCCATGCCGAGGACGATGGCTCGGATGTTACCGCCGCGGCTGGCACCAGCGCCGCCATGTTCCCGCACTATCCCGCCAGCGCGGACTTCCGAAAGTCACACGCTCCCATGGACTCTATGCCAACCACGCCTCAAATGCATGATTCGGTCGAAAACTCGATCGAGAGCCTGCCCGAGCACCTCGACCTCTCGGGTACCCTACCCCGCGTGCCCCCTATTTCTCTTGACGGCACGGGCAGCGGCAGCGGCACTGCCCGTGCACGGCCCCAGAGACCCGTGCCCAAGCGGTCCGTCACGACATCGGCGCACCCCGATATCATCGCGAGGGCAACCGTAGACACAACTGTGGCCATCATTCCCGCCAGCGCCTTTAGACGCCTGATCAAGATCTACCCCAAGGCCACCGCCCACATCGTGCACGTCATCCTGTCGAGATTCCAGCGCGTCACCCTCGCCACGGCTTACGACTACCTCGGCCTGACCTCCGAGGTCCTGCAAATCGAGCGCCAGATGCTCAAGTACACCACCCAGCAGCTCCCCAACCACCTCCGCGGGGATGCCCTAGACAGGCTCAAGGAGAAGTTCAAGCGCGAGAGGGAGAGGATGGGCGCCGAAGACGTCAGTAAGGGAATCGCTCTTCACAATGCTCGTGCCGGCCGCCACCGGCGCTCGACGGCAACCCTCCGGAAGGAGGCCGCGTTGCACGCTTTCACAAAGCAGCGCCACCTCTCTCTGGTTGGCTCGCCTCTGGCGGTCCCCAGCGCCGGCGACTTGGTGACGCACCTGCAAATATCGAGAGGCGCCGGCCACGCCAGCCGGCCCCCGAGCGTCGCATTAACCGATGGGCCGTCTGCCCTCCTCGACCTCCCTCGGGAACCCGCCACTACGTTGGGCCGGCGCACCTTTAACCAATTCCCCAACCAAAGAAACATCCATATTGCGCTGGACAAGAGAGACGCCTTGGATGAAGATGGCTTGTTCCGGGAATCGATCCTCGAGTGCATGTTCCGGGCCATCGGCCTGACCAGCGGTGGTGGCTCAAACAAGGAGTCAGACTCGAATCAGGCCTCGCCGCGGCTCTTTTCCCACGACCAACGGCGCCAAAAGACCGTCTTTACAAACAACGCCTTTGGGTTCATGGACAGTCTCGACGGCTCGGCCGACGGTGACTCGGAATCCATTGCTTCCACCGGCTTCTCCATGCCGCACTCGCCCAATCCCCATGCGCTTGCCCAAGACATGCGCGACGAGATGGAGATCGTCTACTTCCCCAAGGGGTCCGTCTTGGTAGAACAGGGCGAGAGAAATCCAGGCCTCTACTACGTAATCGACGGCTTCCTGGACATCTGCACTCAGACGGGCAACTCGTCCCCCGACGTTGTCCACGCCCCAGGGAGGACGCCACTACACGCTATGGAGAATACCGAATCGCTGTGCTCACCACATTGGGCCGGGGAATCCACCCGTCCGGGCATCGATTTTATGGACACGCGCAAGAAGTCCAAGCCCGGTCGGAGAAGCGTTGCCTTAATCAAGCCCGGTGGGCTTGCCGGTTACGTCGGGACTATCTCGTCGTACAGGTCCTTTATCGAGGTGGTGGCAAAGACGGACGTCTATGTCGGCTTCCTCCCGCTGGCTTCGATCGAGAGGATTGTTGATCGGTATCCGATCGTGCTCCTCACCATGGCCAAGAGACTAACAAATCTGCTTCCCCGCCTGATCCTGCACATCGATTTCGCCTTGGAGTGGCTCCAGGTCAACGCGGGCCAGGTGATCTTCCACGAGGGAGACGAGAGCGAGGCTATTTACATCGTCTTGAACGGCCGGCTAAGGCTGGTCGAGGACCGAAAGGATGGTGGTATGAATGTCAAGGCCGAGTTTGGTCAGGGCGAGAGCATCGGAGAGCTGGAGGTGCTGACCGAGTCTTCACGGTCGGGCACCCTCCACGCCATCCGAGACACAGAACTGGTCAAATTCCCCCGCACGCTATTCAACAGTCTGGCCCAGGAGCACCCAAACATTACCATCAAGATCTCCAAGATCATCGCGTCCCGGATGAGGGCGCTGATCGACGATCCTTCGACCGCGTTGGGGCTCAAGGACGGCTCGGGGCGGAGTTCGGTCAACAAGAGCGCCACCACGCTCAACCTGAGGACCGTCGCCGTCGTCCCCGTATCGGCCGGTGTCCCGGTGGCGGAGTTTGGAAACAGGCTGCTGAACGCTCTGACAGAGGTTGGGGCGCCCAACGGCGCAACCTCGCTCAACAGCTCGGCGGTGCTCAATCACCTCGGGAAGCACGCGTTCAACAAGATGGGCAAGCTCAAATTGTCACACTACCTGGCGGACCTGGAGGAGAAGTATGGCCTCGTAGTGTACATTGCTGGTGAGTTTCCGAGTCGTCTCCTGCTCTCCTGGACATCAACACTGACCTTGTATCAGACACCACCGTCAACGCCCCCTGGACGCAGACGTGTATCGCCCAGGCCGACTGCGTCCTGCTGGTCGGCCTGGCGGACGGCTCGCCCGAGATTGGAGAGTACGAGCGGTTCATGCTCGGGATGAAATCCACCGCGCGAAAGATCCTCGTGCTCCTGCACCAAGAGCGCTACTCCATGCCCGGCCTCACCCGCATGTGGCTCAAGAACCGCGTCTGGATCAACGGCGGCCACTTCCACGTGCAGATGACGTACAGCCCGAACGCGGTGTCCATCCACCCGCCCGCGAAGCCAGGCGGACCAACACTTCGCGAGCGCGTGCAGATCCTCCAGGCTGAGATCCAGAAATACACCTCGCGCAAACCCCGCCACAGCCCCTTCTACTCGCCCGATGCCCCGTTCAAAGGCGACTTCCACCGCCTCGCCCGCCGCCTCTGCGGCAAATCCGTCGGGCTGGTCCTCGGCGGCGGCGGCGCGCGCGGCATCGCGCAAGTCGGCATCATCCGCGCGATGCAAGAAGCCGGCATCCCGATCGACATTGTCGGCGGCACCTCCATCGGCGCCTTCATCGGCGCGCTCTACGCGCGCCACGCCGACTTCGTCCCCATCGTCAACTCGGCCAAGAAATTCGCCGGCCGCATGGCCAGCATGTGGCGCTTCGCGCTCGACCTGACGTACCCGTCGGCGTCGTACACGACGGGCCACGAGTTCAACCGCGGCATCTTCAAGGCGCTGGGCGACGCGCAGATTGAGGATTTTTGGCTCGACTACTACTGCAACACGACCAACATCTCCAAGTCGCGCGCCGAGTTCCACACGAGCGGGTACGCCTGGCGGTACGTACGCGCGTCCATGTCCCTCGCCGGGCTGCTACCGCCGCTGTGCGACGAGGGGAGCATGCTGCTCGACGGCGGGTATGTGGACAACCTGACGGTGTCGCACATGAAGTCGCTGGGCGCGGACGTGATTTTTGCCGTGGACGTGGGGTCGCTGGACGACGACACCCCCCAGGCGTTTGGGGACTCGCTGTCGGGCATGTGGGCGTTTGTCAACAGGTGGAATCCCTTCTCGTCGGTGCCGAATCCGCCGACGTTGGCGGAGATTCAGGCGCGCTTGGCGTATGTGAGCAGCGTGGACGCGCTGGAGAGGGCCAAGATCATGGGCGGGTGCATCTATATGCGCCCGCCGATTGATGAGTATGGGACGCTGGATTTTGGGAAGTTTATGGAGATTTACACGGTCGGGTATAGGTATGGGCAGGAGTTTTTGGGGAGGCTGAAGGAGGATGGGGTGCTGCCGCTGGCGGAGGAGACGGAGGGGAAGAAGGCGCTGAGGAGGACGATGGCGCCGAGGAGGGCGAGTATTTGAGGGCGGGGAGCATGTATAGGCGTTTGTGGTGGGGATAAACAGCGGTTTTCTGTGTTGTTGTGTTGTGTATGGGTTTCTGTGTGGTGGATGCTTTGTGTCGAGGTGTGAGACGTTTACGGTCTCTGTCGAGTGGCTTGATGGAGAAGAATACCCCGTGAGTTTAGATTGTGCTGAATATGATGTGTTCTTGGGGAGTTTAAGAGCAGAACAAACACTCCCGGTCCCCCAGTCCAGCAATACGCCTGATACCTCGCGCTGCATATCATGAGCCGTGTGAATGTGTGCATGGGAGTAGTATATGCGTTTGTATATGTCTCGTTGCCTCCTCGTCTACATTTATATCTACGATATCTATCCCCCCATCCCACCGCCATCCATGCCATACTCCAGTCCTATCTCAGTCCAACCCGCCTCTTCCCACCCTCTCACGCTTTTCTCAAGACGGACACGGCCACGTATGCCGTACTTCAACTCCCGTCTCAGTCCGTGGCCCCCCCCCCCGTTTCCTCCCTTCTCCATTCACGGCGAATTCGGCGCGTCCACCCGCCCCCTGCTAAACAACCGCCTCAGCCCCCCCGTGGTCTTCCCGCCGGGCGTTTTGGGGCGGGTGGGGCCAAAGTCGAAGGAGATCTTGGGGCGCAAGGGGACAGGGTTAGCATTGGCGGTGTTGTTGGCACTGGCGTTGGCCGCGACAGTGACGGTGGTGGTGGCGGCGGCGGCGGTCGGGGGGCGGGGGAAGTTGAAGTAATCCTTTTCGGGGACGGTGGGGGGTTTTTGGTCTTGTTGTTGGAGCTGGCGTTGGCGTTGCTGTTGTTGCTGGAGGGAGGTTTGTTGTTGCTGCTGCTGTTGTTGTTGTTGTTGTTGTTGTTGTTGTTGTTGTTGTTGTTGTTGTTGTTGTTGGCGGCGCTGGCGTTCTTTTTCGCGCTCTTTCTCGCGCTCTTTCTCCTTGGACCGCTCGCGCTCGCGCCACTCGAGGGTCCGCCGTTGTTGTTCTAGTTCTTGCTCGCGTTTTCGCTCTTGTTCCTTCTTTTCGAGGGCCAGTCGTTGCTGTTGCATCTGCTGCATCTGCTGGCGCTCCCGCTCCTTCTCCCTCTCCCTCTCTCGTTCTTTCTCCCGCTCCCGGTCTCGGTTGTCCCCTTCGATGCTGAGCCGCGGGGGGAACTGCTGCTGTTGTTGCTGTTGCCGCTGCCGCTCGGCCTCTTCTTTCCTGGCGCGCTCGTCCTCGCTCTCAAATATCATCTGCTGGTGGATGTACTGCGCGTGGTGCTGTCTCTGTTCGCGCGACGGCAAAGGCCGGCTAGGGTCTGCGTGGTATTGGTAGTTGTACTGGTAGGGTTGTGATGGTTGCTGTTTCAACGGCTGCTGCTGCTGCTGCTGCCGCGACGGCGGCCTGTATGTCTGATACTGATACCCGGGCTCCTGCGGCGGCGGCAGCGCGGCGGTCCTTGGCTCGGGGTCATCGGGCCAGTCGCGCACCTCGTCATCATTCACAACCACGTACCACTTGATCTCCTCTCCGCGCTGCAGCTGGTCGCGCAGCTCCTCGAACCAGCCCGGGCTGTCGCCGGGGAGGTCCTTGCGCGAGGGCACCGAGATGGCCGGGCGGGCGCTCTGTAGCTGCTGCTGCTCGTAGCGGGCGATCTCATCGACGATGGAGCACGACAGGTCGATGCGCACGGCGTAGTCGGCGACGTATGCGTGGGGCCGCGAGACGGCGGTCAGGTCGCGCGGGTCGTACTCCTCGAGCAGCTTGATGGCGGACCACGACTGGGCGGCGAAGTCGTCGTCGCGGCCGTCGGCGATGCTGCTGCTAGACGAGTCGTCGGCACCGGCCGCGGGGGGCAGAGGGGGCAGGGGCTGCTGCTGCTTCGCGCGGCTCTGGCTACGGCTCTGGGCAGTGCTGTGGCTCTGGGAGCGTCCGCTCCCGCGGCTACGGCTGCGGTCGTGGGAGGTGCGGCCATTGGTGTAGCCGGCACCCGAGGTGTCGTCGTCGTCGGTGTCTTGATCGCGGGTCGGGGTGTAGCGCCCCCTCTTGGGGCTACAGTAGGGGAGGAACTCAAAAACCTCGTAGAAGGACTTGAGGATGCTCTGGGAGCTCTTCGCGGGAATGATCCACTCGGGGGAGGCGTCGTCGATGTTCTGCAGGATCACGTACACGCGCACGCTCTTCCGCTGCCAGCGGAAGCCGTGGCACAGGTAGGTGGGCATGGCTGCTGGCCAAGTGTAAAATCACGCCTGGCCCCAGGTCCAGCCGGGTCTGGGAATAGTTCCGGGTCCAGCTCCGGGTCTGGGTATAGCTCCGGGTCCAGCTCTGGGTTCCAGCTCGAGGTCCGATTCCAATCACTGGTCTGGTGGTGCCGGGGAGGGTGCGCTGCTAGCAGTGGCAGCGGCAAGGTAGGTGTGACAGATCAGACTGATCGAGGGTTGGGTACGGTGCGGTGCTGTGTCGTGCTGGTGGTGGTGGTGGTGGTGGTGCTCGTGATTCCCTCGTGATGATGGGCCGGGGAGGGGTGGTGGTGGTGGTGGGCTGGGGTGTGCGAGACAGAAAACAAGAAAGAAACACTTTGGAACGGCGCGACGGGATGGACCTTAATGCGTGGGCTATGTACGACGATGGGAGAATACCTGGTCGATCCAGCGTAGCAGCGAGGCCCGAGGCAAGAATGTGCGCCGTGTCAATCGGGAGTGCCGGTGCTGGTGCTGGTGCTGCTCTGCTGCTCTGTTGCTGGTTCTCCTTCTACTGCTGGTTTGTGTGTGCTCCTCCTGCATGGGCCCCTCGGACATCCAGACATGCATTGTCGCAGACTCGCAGCACTGCACGCACCTGTCAGGCAGGGGGAGGGCGGGGACAGGGCGGCATGCAACGCTACCTCAGACCTCAGCACGCGCGCCCCAAAAAGTGCCAGAGCCAAAAAGTTCTGCTGCTGCTACTGCTCACAGGCTCACAGTGTGGCAGGTTCCATGACAACGGCACAGCGGTGGGTGTGCGGTGCAGCCATCGTACGAGGGAAACGAGGGGAGCGAAGGGGTTGGTCCTGGAGCGGAGTCTGTGTTGTGGTACGGAGTAAGCCCTCGACAGTCAAATCCCATCTGCCACGTTTCTTGCCCTCGAGCTGTTTGCGGCAATATTCGCAGGGTGTGGAATCTGCCCGGATAATGGGTTTGTTTGGGAAATACTCCGAGCAGAGTCTCTAAGATTGAGAGGAAAGGATGAGATCAGCTCCTTCAGTTTTGTCTCTTTTGGCGGGGTGTCTGCCACTGCTGAACCCTGCCGATTTAGCGGGGAACGCGAGACGACAAGGATCCCCATCGCTCGATCCCCAATCAAGGGCAGGGGAACGCAGCTTGTGGGGTGGTGTGGTTCGCTGCGGGACGCCCCGCCTCGAGTGTGTTCAGCTCGCACGCCATGACCCCGGGTCGGGGCTGTTGTGGCTGCATTCCTCTGACACCCCCAGGGTCAAGCCGCCTCGTCAGGGGGTAGGGGCTAGGGGGTGCCAGGCGGGAGGGCCATCGATGGCCCCGGATGCTAGGCTGGCGTGTGCTCGCTCAGCCCAGACACAGGTGACAGGGCTGCCGTCGCCCGACGCCCGCTGCGTGAAGAAAAGTGTGAGGCTTGGATGGCGATTATTCCAGACGGGTCCAGGCAGCAGGAACTCCAGCTCCACGGCGGCGGGGGGCCACGCGCGGCTGGGAACGGCGACGCCTTCATGCCGTGTATGTACACCCACCCTCTCGGGCCTCAACGACTCCCAGCCCGCTATCGTCATTCGCTTGGGACAGACAGTGTGTTGTTCTGTGGCTGAGAAGGGTTATCTCCTCGGTTGTCTCCCGCGCCTTGGGGAAGCGGTAACCACTCAGATTGGCCCGCTCGTATACTTCATCTAACAGAGAGGACGGAACTCACCGCGTACAAAACTCGGACTTTCGAGATAGGTCAAGCTACGCACTCCCTCCCTCCCGTCTGTCGATAATATCGTCCATCCAACCCGTAGGGGAAAAAATCCAACTCCCCATTTCTTCACTCCCCCATCCCCAATCCACCTGTTCCGTAACAAACGCATCAACTCCCCCGATCTCCAGTCCGCGTTCTGTAACAACCACCACTAGCGAACCCCCTCCACGTCTCTCAAAAGAACTTTGGGCACCCGCACGTGGTGGACTGTGATCCGAGCACCACACCCAACACCGTTCGTCGGAACTTCCACCTGAACCCCTCCCGGCCGGTCGTTGCCTCTTCCGTGCGAGTTCCGGGTTCAACTACCTCGAAAGTTGTGGCTGCCCACGCCGCTGATTGGTTCTGTCGTGGCTGTGACGGCCCCTTTGCGAAGTCTTTCCACCCGAAAGCATGTGCTACCACGGGGCGTTGGGCTCTCTCGAGACTTGACTTCGTCCGTTTGCTCCTATACCTCTACGTCGTTGTCGGTTTTTCTCTTCTGGTGCTGTTGTGTTGGGCTGGTGAGAGAGGTGTGTCGGTCTGGAACGAGGGCTGTTGCGTTCTGCGTGGGATGGCACCGATTGTGGTATGTTCATCCACTCTTACAGACCAAGAGCCGCGAATAGACTCACCTCCTAACCCGCCCCCTCCCCAGTACGAGTCCGGCCTGGAGCCAGCTCCCCAAGACTTCCCCGAAGTAACGCGAGATAACCACCACCACCTCCCTCAATACCCTCAATACCCCCAATACCCCTCCAAACCCTACCCACCCCCGCCGACCGCCGCCCACGAACCCTTCTCGGCCGCGCCCTCCGCTTCCTCAACCTACGACAGCCACACCTTCCACTCCCCGCCCAGCAGCTACGCTATCCCCCTGACCTCCACCAAATCCGCCTCCCAACCACGGCGCCTGTCCCTAGCGGGGCGCACCACAATCTGCGGCTGCGGGCTGCTAGTCTTTATCCTGTCTTGCATCATCGCGCTGCTCTCCGCGGCGGTGATCGCATTGGCAGCGACGACGGGGGTGCAGGTGCAGCGCGCGAACAACGCGGCCGCGGCGCTGAATGCGACCGCTACGGCAACCGCGCCGGCGGCGAGCGCGACTGCGACAGCCGCGATCGACGGCGGGTGCGGAGCGAACCCGGGGACGGTGAATAAATCGGTGTATACCTCGTTTGCCCGTGGGTTTCCCCCCTTTTCATGCCCCTTTTGGCAGCCCCCCTTTTCCCCCTTCCCGAGATCCAACACTAACAAACCCCCAAGTCCTCAACTCAGCCCAAAAATTCACCCGATTCTGCAACCGCGACGCCCCCTCCCCGCCCCTCCTCTCCCTCTTCACGGCCGACTTCTCCACCTGCATCGACGCCTGCGCCGGCTACACACACTACGTCCCCTCCTCGTTTCCCCTCCCACCGTCTAATTCCACCAACACCAACTCCACCACCAATGCCATCGACAGCAATGGTTGGAGCAGAAACACGACGTGCACAGCCGTGAGCTTCATCCCCGCGTGGACCAACAAGGGCATGGCGACGGCGGGCGGCGCGCCGGGGAATTGTTATCTCAAGGGCGGCCCGCAGAATGAGACGGGGTTGACGGTGCCGGATATTGGGGTGGCGTGTCATGTGGCGATTGCGCTGCCATTGGAGAGCGAGTGATGGGGATAAGGAGGATGAGACTCAATGAGGTTTGCTCGATGGCTTCATGAGTAAAGGTTGGGCGGGTGGGTGATTATTTGGGTGTTTGGTTTGGATGGGTGGGTGGGATCGGGATTGGGGGTCAGGGCGGGATTGGGAGTTCGGGATTGGGAGTTGGGAGTTGAGAGTTGGGATCATGGGATTGGTGGTTGAGATGGGTAATATTGGCTGCGTTTGCATGCTCAGGTTAGATGCTGTCTAGATCAGCATCATCAGATGGGTTTGGAGTTTTAGGGGTTGGGTGGGTGAAAGGGGAACGAATAATGGACATATCCTTGACGACAAGGAAACACTTGAAACCATTGCCATGCCACGGATGTGACGTCGTCCCCTACCCGATCCCGGCGACGCAACTCACGATCGGCAGCTGTCGCCCGGCGCCGGCTCGCGAACCGAATCGCCTCCGGGTCCGGTCCTAGGCCCGACCAGCGACCTTCCACATCGGGCACCCTGGCAGTGGTTAATCTGACCAGATTGAGTTGACCGCCTGGTCCCCCACATCGCATACGAGCCCGTCAACCAGCCGTGGCGCCACCATCAGACGGTGTAACTTGAGTGCCGAGGGGGGCTGACTAATGGGTCAACCACCGCGCACGCACGCAGGGAAACAACGAGGCTTGGTCCCATTCAGCCAGCAGCCGACGTTGAGTGTGCATGATTTGCCAATTGTGCTGATCACGAGGGGGGGCCATGGATGGGCGCAATGCGTGTTGTTGACAGGCAGGTTTGGTGGTCCGACATCGGCATGGGTTCCGTCGGCTGGGAGAGGGTTGCGGGTGGGTTCGAGAAGGTTGTCCCTCGGTCGGTTGGGATGGGTGTGCCATCCATCTCTGGGTACTGCGTAAGGGGCGGAGGGGGCGGGAGGGGAGGAGAGTCCGAGTCAACTGGTGGTTAGTTAACCGACTCGATGGCCGGCCCGTCGGATGCGGCCTGCTTGCCGCCACCAGCGCGCCGTCTGAGAACGGCAACCCCGCGACCATGCCGACGACCAGGCCGACACGTGGTGGTCGTGTGTGACGGTGTTGAGGCCAGGACGCCGCCTGGTCTTTATCTCTGGCAGGCCCTGCGCGATCCATGGCAACCCTGGCCGGGCAAACCCGGGTTTACCTTACGCAATGCTAATCTTGCGGGGTCCGATAGGCCGGCGCATGTGTTGTTTTCAGGATGGATGGGTCGATGGAGGATGGATGCAGCAGGATCGAGGGGCGTGGGGAAGATGCGAAGATCCGAGATGGGGCCGTCCGCTGCTGGGTTGTGCTTGAGCGCTTCGTGTGGTGTGCTTGAGTGTTTCTTGCAGGCGGAAACGTACCGCGGCGGCGTACGGAGTAAGTTGGGGATTGGGACGGATTGGGGCGGATTGGGGGGCAGCGCCCAGACCACATGGCGGGGTATTTTAGCGGGGCGCGGCGAGCTGCGACAAGGGCTTGCCTGGTCCAGGCGCCAGGGAGTCATTGGGGCTGCATCCCAAGCGCATGTCAATCGAAAGGCGCGAGCCCACCCTCTCCCTCTCCCTGCCCCACCCATTCCCTTTCCTGCGACCCTGCAAGCCTGCCCCTTCGCCATCCGCGGCCCAATCCCATCACTCGCCCTGCCATCCCAGACACACACACGCGCACCCAGAAGGCCGCTGAAGAGGGTGGAACTCGACGTCCGATGCTGCTGCGAACAGCATGGAACCCGCGAGCCCGCCTTGCATGGGACCGCATGGGGACCGCATTGGACGACAGCCTCTAATAAAAAGGACTTTTCCCGCCAGATCGCCCGTTGCTCGCTCGTCTTGCTTACGTTGTTGTTATTCTTGATCTTGATCCTGATCCCGATCCTGATCCATTCTTCTGACGAGCCATTGCACCTTCGACTGTCGTTGATCTTCTGGCGCTGGCCATCGTCCCTCGACGAGACAGACACAGTCGACGTCGACGGGACACGAGGAGATGCTGGCCTGCTTTCCCTTTTAAACTCGACGCTCTGCGGGCTCACTCAGCTGGCTGTGGACCTCGAGTGGGCTGTCGGCATTAGTAACGCGCCCTACTAACGACTGGACAACACCGACGGCTTCCAGTCAGTACCTACCTACACAGGACTGTGCCGACTGCACCCATAGCACTACTCCTCCGTGGCACAACCCCGCCTCCTGTTGTACCAGTCCCGTACATCCCGGCGCCCTTTCGCCTCCCCCGCGCCCCCCCCCCCCCAACCCCCCCCCCCCCCCCCCCCCCCCCCCCCCCCCCCTGGGACCAGGCCGACCCGGCCCTGGCTCCCGCCGCCGACGTCGAGTTCGACATGCTGGCCCCGTCCCTGCTCCCCCCGGGCCAGTCCCTCGACGACCACGACCTCGACCTGGCCCTGGCCAACGTCGACGGCGACGACTTCTCCTTCTGGGCCCTGCAGCACTTTGAGAACAATGTCTCACCCACCCTGGCCTCCGCCGAGGAGATCCCCATGCCCGCTGATCGCGCCACCCGTACTTTTGAGGACCACCTGGAGCTGTTCGACTCCAAGTGCAACAACTGCCAGTTCGGTGGCTACGAGTGCAAGCGCATCCCCGAGGGTCAGTACAAGGGTCACTGCACCAGCTGTGTCGCCCTTCGCTGTGCATGCAGCTTCGGTGCCGCCTCCGCCTTTCCCGCGAACCCCTGGCCCCTGATGGGGGACCACCCGGAGGCCATCCTCCAGGAGGACCTCCTTGGCGACAACCACCAGTCAGCGTCAACCTCTGACCTGCCCAGCCTGGCCTGCCCCTCCGGTACTGAAAACATGGGCACCAGCGCAGGCCCCAAGGGCAAGGCCGGTGCTCGCTTCTCTCGGGAGTCGGTCAAGATCCTCAAGAACTGGCTGTCTACTCACAGCAAGCACCCCTACCCTAACGACGAGGAGAAGGAGCGCCTCCAGAACCAGACCGGCCTCAACAAGACCCAGATCACCAACTGGCTCGCCAACACCCGCCGCAGAAACAAGAACACCGTCGGCCAGCGCTCCACCTCGCCCGGCGTCCGCAGCTGGGTGAACCCCATCGACATCCCTCAGCGCCGTGGCACCCCCGCCGCCCTCGAGAACATGAACCCGCTGCAGCGTTGGCAGCACTCTCCGCCCGAGAACGAACCCGCGTCCGTGACGGCCATTGCCCGCGCCGTCAACTCGGCCGCCAGCATCTCGTCCGGCCTCAACAGCCCCTTCAGCGGCAACTTCACCGACGATGGCTCCGGCCGCTCGCTCTGCGGCTCCAACATCAGCAGCGCCAACACTTCGCACTCGACCGGCACGTCGGCCTACTCCCACGGCTCAAGGGGCTCGTTCGGATCGCAGGGATCCTCCATCCCCCGCGGCCGCAGGCGGAGGAGGAGAAAGGCTCCCGCCGCCGCCGCCACCACCGCCGTCGCAGCCCCCTCGGGCCAGCCCAAGACCTACCAATGTACTTTCTGTACCGAGACATTTAAAACCAAACACGACTGGCAGCGGCATGAAAAGTCGTTGCACCTGTCCTTGGAGCGGTGGGTGTGCTCGCCCAACGGCGCCCAGGCCTTCAACCCGGAGAACGGCCAGATATCGTGCGTCTTCTGCGGCGACCCGAATCCGGACGAGGCCCACATCGACAGCCACAACCACTCGGCCTGCCAGGAGCGCACCATCGGCGAGCGCACCTTCTACCGCAAGGACCACCTGCGCCAGCATCTGAAGCTGGTCCACGGTGCCAAGTTCACGAGCTGGTCCATGGAGCAGTGGAAGGCCACCACGCCCGAGATCCGCTCCCGCTGCGGGTTTTGCGGCACCGTCATGGACACGTGGTCCATCCGCGTTGACCACCTCGCCGAGCACTTCAAGAAGGGAAAGTCCATGGCCGACTGGCGCGGTGACTGGGGTTTCGACGCCCCCGTGCTCGACATGGTCGAGAATTCCATGCCACCCTGTACGTATCCGCCTTGCCAGCTGCTCATGGAATTGGCTATTAACCGTTGCGGGTCTAGACCTCATTCACGACGAAAGAAACTCGCCCAACCCTTACGAGGCCTCGCGCCCGTCGGTGGCGTCCGCCCGGAACGCCTTCGAGCTCATCAAGTCGGAGCTGTCCATTTTCATCGACGACTGGCGCGACAAGGAGGGCGCCGCGCCCTCCGACGAGGAGCTCCAGCGCGCCGCGTGCGCCCTGGTGTACGACTCGGAGGAGGCAACCCAGGCCGCCGAGGCCACCGTGTTCCCCAAGACGTCGTGGCTGCGCGACCTGCTCTTCTCGTCCGAGCGCCTGGCCCAAGAGGCCCGGTGGCTCAAGGTCAAGGGCATCGCCTGCTGGCAGCAGCTCAAGATCAACGGCAAGTCGGCCATGTTCGAGCTCGACCCCATGGAGGCCGAGCTGCACGAGTTCGTCAAGGCCCGCCGCCTGCTCGGCCTGACTGCCATGGACAGCGAGCTGCAAGCCGAGGCCCGCAAGATTGTGCGCCGCATGGAGGACGCGAGCAGCTACTCGTCGGACCACGTCGTGCAGTTCCTGACGCGGCTGATGATGGCGTCGCCGGGGTGGCTGGCCGGGTTCCGGCAGCGCGCGCACCTGCCGCGGTCGGAGGACTTGGCGGACGAAGGAAAGCGGTCCAAGGACCCCCGGACGATTGACTCGACCATCCACAATCCGGACCGGCTCGAGTTTGAGCTGGCGGAGTATGTGCGCGAGAGCCGCGGGCTCGGCCTTGAGCCGACCGACGCGGAGCTGCAGAAGAAGGCCCGCGAGATCATCTACGAGTTTGATGACGGGTGGAACCAGACAGCCGCGGACGACCCGCTCTGGCTGGCGGCGTTCAAGCAGCGGCACGCGCTGACGGGCGTGCCGGCGGGGAATCTCCTGAGCGGAGTGCACTTCTCCGCGCCGGGAGCTTCAAGCTTGTGGTGCACGCCAGTTTCAGGCCCCAACCGGAGCCCGTCGACCGGCTCAATGAACTCTACTGGCAGCGGGAGCGGAAGTGGGAGCGGAAGCGGAAGCGCCCACGCCATCCCCGAGAGCACGTACAAGCTCGGCGGGTACTACCTCAACGACGCCAACTGCTACAACCGCCTGGCGCGCGAGCTCAAGAAGTGGGCGGTGGCCACCATGTCGCCGAATAACCCGAACTGCCATATCCCGAGTGATGAGGAGCTGCAGCACCAGGCGCGGTGGATTGTGTATGAGGAGTAAGCTCCCCCACTTCCCCTCTTTACCCCCCCCCCCGCCCTTCCTTTATTTCCTCTCCCGAACAAATACTAACCCCCTCCCCCCAGCGACGACCCCTGGAACCAAACCGCCGCCGACAACTTCGAATGGCTCCGCCGCTTCAAGCGCTCCATCTCCCTGCTGACCGACCCCTCTCTCCCCGGCCTCCCCACCTCCACCATCGCGTGGAACCCCTCTCAAGGCGGCTCTGGCTTCGCGCCACCGTACATCTGCCCCAACCCGGCCAGCCCCCCGCCCCCCTGCCCAGCGGCAGTCACCATGCGCGAGGGCGCCAAGCCCGTGGTTATCGCGCACCCCGCCGCCGCGGAGCGGTTTGTAAAGGGATTGGAGCCGCCTGCCGCGGTGTTTTGCTCGAGGGAGTTGGAGAGGGGACTGGTGGGGTTTGTGGAGCGGCAAGGGGGGGGAAGTTGGCCCGGGGATGAGGCGGTGAGGGAGGCTGCGAGGGGGCTGTTGGGAACGGAAGGGTGGACGCCGGCGGATGATGCGGCAGTGTTGGGGAGGTTTAGGGAGGTTGTCATGGAGCGGTTGGGGGAGAAGGGGAAGGGGGTGATGGGGACGACGGGGGAGGTGGCGGGTGGTGCTGGGGGGATGAGCGAGAGGGAGCTGGATGAGGTGCTGCAGCAGATGGACTTTGATTTCGCGGGGGATTTGGGGGATTTTATTGGCATTGCCACGGGAGGGATGCAGATGGATCAGCTCTAGACGGTAGGAAGCTGGTGGGGCGAGGGGAACGTTTGGGTGGAAAGTTGCTTTGCTTTGCTTTGTGTTGTCTAATCATTTCTATGGGTCGCGGGTGGGCATGAGGATGGGGTAGAAAGGAAAGGAAGGAGGGAGGAGGGGGCATGAGTTGCATGAGTTGCGGATAAGTGGCATGATGAATTGCATGTGTGCATGTTTTGATATCCTGGTCTTTTTTGGTTACATGGCAAGGCAGGGCAGGGGCGGTTATGGTAGCATACATAACAATCCACTCTGAATATCTTGATAGATATTGGCGTGCTGTGATGTGTGTTAGTGGTGCTTCTGGTCTCCGGCCCTCGTCAGCCACCGCAATCCGGGTTTATTCAATTCCAGTAGTAGCTGACTGTGACAACCTCGACATTATTTAACAGCCAAGCACGAAAACGCTATCACGATCATACAATCTTGGTTAACAGCCCCGTGTAACCCAAGTGTGAAGTTTGGTGTCCCAGTGAAGCCTGCCAATCCCTGCACTTTGGAGTAGTGAAGCGGAGACTGTTTTCAATAAAGCACCAGCCCGGTTAGCTCAGCTGGTTAGAGCGTCGTACTAATATAGTTCCTGGACTATATCAAGTCATGCGAAGGTCAACAGTTCAATCCTGTTACTGGGCATTTCTTTTGGCAATTTTTATTTGGTTTTGGAATGTGTCTGGTATCTTTTTGGGTCGTTCTCGCTTTTTGGCGATGCTTTGGCTGTTTCCAGAGTTTCTGTGTCTCTTTCTCTTGACTCCGGTGCCTCTCCTGTTTGTTTCCTCGCTCCACTGGAACCTGGCTGATACCTGTCAGACTTTCGCCCCCTAAAGGTACTCGCCTCGCCATAAGGAAGACATTGACTTTGGTTATATTCTCAAATCAAAACCAGAACTAGCTGTTCAACTTTCCGTAACGAGAGTCACCATAGACAACTGGCCAGGGACATCGGGTGTACGATCCTGCTGGCCCCAGGCCCCCTCGATGACACTGAGAGCAGAAGGCTTGTCACTTAGCATCCAGGGTTCTATTCACATCCATAACAGACAAGAAACCCCGAAGCACAACCAAATATCCAATTACACCGCCTTCTCCTTCTAAGCATCCGCTACCTGTCACCGCAAATATACAACCCCAGCCCTCTTGGTATATACCCCCCTCCCTCACCTCACCTCCCCCTCACAACTTCGCCTTCCTCTGCCCCGGATTCACCAGCGGGTCATACACCGCCTGGGCAAGGTTATCCACGGGCGGCGCGGCATGGTTAAACAGCCCCCTGGCATCCACCAAACCCTCGCTCAACTCCCCCACGTTCCTCGCGCCAATCAGCCGCATCCCCATCTCCATCTCGTCCTTGAGCAGCTGCATGGCGCGGTCGACACCGTCCTGCCCGTACGCCGACATGGCGTACAGGAACGGGCGGCCAATGCCCACCCCTTTTGCGCCGAGGCAGAGCGCCTTGAGGATGTCGGTCGCGCGCCGCACGCCGCCGTCGACGTAGATCTCGAGTTTGTTTTCGAGGCCGAGGGAGCGGAGGACCGGGACGGACTCGGCAAGGACTTCGATCGCGGAGCGCGCAAAATCAAGCTGCCGCCCGCCGTGGTTGGACAGGACGACGCCTTGCACCCCCGCTTCCGCGGCGCGCACGACGTCCTCCACGCGCTGAACCCCTTTCAGCACGATGGGCATTTTCGTGATGGACTGGAACCAGGGGATGTCGGCCCAGCTGAGGGACGGGTCGATGAAGCTGCTAATCGCGCGGGCGGCGCCCTGGGACGTGTCGGTGGCCTGCCCCGACTGGACGTCGGACCCCTGCTCGGTGAATTTCATGCGCATGTCCTTCTCGCGGCGGCCGAGCTGGGGCGCGTCGACGGTGATGAAGAGGCCGCGGCAGCCGCGGCGCTCGGCGTGCTGCACGATGCGCTGGGTGATGGCGCGGTCTTTGTTGACGTAGAGTTGCAGCCACTGGATTTGGCCGGGCCCGGCGGCGTCGATGATCTCGTCGAAGGAGCACGAGGCGAGGGTCGGGATCATCTGGATCACGTTGTGCTTGTGTGCGGAGCGGGTGAGGACGACTTCGCCTTCGGGGTGGCCGAGCTTGCCGAGGGCGGTGGCGGTCACGTAGAAGGGGATCGAGGAGGGCGTGCCGAGCATGGTGGTGGAGAAGTCGACTTTTTCGACGTCGACGAGAATGCGCGGGCGGAACCAGATGCGCTGGAAGGCCGAGTGGTTCTCGCGGAGGGTCTGGGGGGGGGAGTCGGTTAGTCAAAGAGCAGAGGAAGTGGGGGAAGAGGAAGCGCGGAGTGAGGAAAGGGGCGTACAATCTCGTCGTCGGCGGCGCTCGAGTAGTACCCCCAGGCCGTCTTCTTCATGACGCGGCGGGCGACGGCCTCAAAGTCGAGCAGGTTGTAGCACTGCTCAAGAAGGGGCATTTCTTTCACGCGTTGCAGGCGGTCCTTCTCCTCGGGCGACTCCTCGGTCTTCACCTTGGCGACAGTGGCCATGTCGACGGGCCCGAGGTGCTTGTCCTTGGGCAGGTACTTGTCGAGGGTGTCAGGCGGGTGGATGGGGTCGAACTCATCGGTCGCATCCTTGCCGGCGTACTTGACGATGATCTTGGGGCCGCCGGGGTGTTCTGGAGGGGGTTAGTGGGGGGCCTGTGGTGTTGAAGGGGGAAAGGCATACCGGGCAGGAAGTCGGTGACATCGTATGCTTTCCCCTGGACGCGCTGTCAGTGGGAGGCCATGGAATAGGATTATGAGATGGCATACATGCACAATGACCCAACAGTCATCGGCCTTGCTGTGTTTGGCGACCTCGGCGCCCGTCAGCGGCGCCATCTTGTCGGATGTGGTGGTGGTGGTGGTGGTGTGGGTGTTGAGGAATTGAGTGAATGAAAGAGAGTGAAGCTCAAGCTCGGAACTTTGAAGTGAAAGCACTTGTGGCGTGATGCTCTCAACAGGGCAAAACGGATGCCAATGCCTGCACAATTTGCTACAAAAAGCTATAAAAACAGAACAGCACTCAGTCTGTCAATGAGGAAGAATCGCGTATGTATCAGCTAATGAGCTGACCGCCGACACGAGATCAGCAGAATAGTATTTATTCTACACCACCAAGCAACCACATGCTCTCTCCCTGTCTCCCCTTGCTGCTCCGTGTCATATCGAAAAAGTGGAGTGAGCTCTGCTTCAAGCTTCCTGTGGGGAATGCGGAGTTCACTGCCCGACCCGGCAACGAGAACCCCCAAAGACCCCACCACAGTGGAGAGAAGTGGCACCCGGTGGCCCGAGGGACTGACGTAACCGAGGCCAAGAGCCCGTAACTTACAGGGGGGCATACCCATATTTTCGGGGCATTCTGACGATCCCATCCCTCCCCGTCTCGGCACCTATTCTCCCGATACCTCGACCTCACCTGAGCCACGCTTCATAGCTCCTATTCCATATCTATGATAGTTCAGAGAACGCACACTGTGGCAACCACCCGGGTTGAACCGAAATCAAGACCCAAGATACCTCAAGCTCCTCCTCCCCCTTTCAACATTATGTCCTCTCCTGATCCAACTCGACTCTTGCAATTGCAACCACCTCTCACCTTGCCCTTTCATCTCACATCACCTCAAGCCAGTTCTCCATCGCAGAAAAACACCCCTAGTGCTTGCCCGTCTTGGTCTTGTTGGCAACCTGTCAAGCAAAATCAGCACCCGCACCAGCCCACACAGCCTCTCTCCAGGAACTCACCGCGGCAATCAGCGCCCTCCCAACCTGAACCGTCTCCATCGCACCCCTCTGCCTCTCCCAGAACCTGCTCACACCCAGTCAGCCAGTCCAACGGCGAGAGAAAAAAAAAAGGAGACAAACTCACAGCTGCTCAGGCATCCCCTGACCCCCAACCGACATCCTTCTCGCATCCTCCTCCAGACCCTCCCTCGTAATCTTCTCCCCACCAGCACCGTCACAAACGACCGGCTCCCCCTCCGACGCCAAAACCCCCCCTTCCCACTCCCCCATCCTCTCCAACATCCTCTTCCGCATCGAAAACCTGACCGCCCTCTCCTTCTGCAAGCCCGGGCTATCCAGCCTGCTGACCACCCCCCTCACAACCATCTGCACAAGCAGATACCCGTGCTCCGCAAACAAAATCGCCAGCAGCAGCGCCCACCCCGAGATATCCCAGGGCGATCTCTCGACGCCCGCGACGTCGACTGCGCCGGCACCGTTGCGGAACAAAAACACCAGCGCGGCGCTCGTCAGGCTGCCCAGCCACGCCAGGAACCCGAGCGCGTCCAGCCACGGCCCGATCGAGTCGGCGCGCCATGGGATCGGCCGCAGGCAGTTGGCCGCGATCTTGACCGCGTCCGAGCGCGCCTCGACCCAGTTGTTGACGAGGAACGAGCACGCCGTCAGCGGCCAGACGACCGAAAATAGGGATAGGTACCCAAACTGCACCACCATCTCCCGGTAGTCGATCGTCACGTCGTACACCTCGAGCTCGGCCTCCTCTCGCACACGCTTCAGGAAGGCGGCCTCCTCGGGCTGGTCCTTGGGCTGCTGCTCGACACCGCCGCCCGCCTTCTTCTCGGCGAGGTCCGCCTGCACCTTCTCGACGGTTTTGAAAGCCTTGCGCTTGGCCCACGGCACGATGACCTCCGTCGCGAGGCTGATGATCTGGGCTGTGACAGTAAAGTAGATGACCTGCTTGGTCAGGCGGTCTGGGTTGATCTGCCAGCTCTTGGTCGGGACAGGCTTCCCCTCGGCCGTGAAGCGCTGGGCAGTGAGCTGGAACACATCGAGGTAGGGCACCAGCACCTTGCCAAAGGGCACGTAGACGAAGGCCGTCAGGAAGATGCCGAGGTATGAGGTGATGAAGTTGATGACGAATATCTTTTGGACGAAGGAGGCTTGGTGGGCTGGGGGAGAGGGTCAGCAGATTAATCCCCATGAATGGTATGCGGATACCTACCGTCACGCGTCTCGTAATTCTCAAAGTCGGTGAGTCTCTCCGCTAGGCGGGTGAGCAGCGCGGTGAGCGTGGGGTTGAAGATGGTAAGGAGGACGGTGGGCAGGAAAGTCTAGCGCAGGTTAGCAAGCCTTCCCCTGGTCATCTCAAGCCACACAGGACCACTCACCAGATACTGCTTGAACGGCCCGTTGTACACCTCCGTAATAAAAATCTCAATGGCGAAGCATCCCGCAATCACCCCACCCAAAGCAGCAACACAGGCAGCCGCAAACGGCACCTGCAGCAGCTGCCTCGCCAGCCTCCGGTACGGCGAGAACACCTTGATAATCTCGCCCGTAACCGGATCGACAGCCTCCCTCTCGAACTGGAACTGCGGGCGCGGGTGCTGGATCTTCCCGACGCCCCTGACCCCCCACTGCACGGCTAGATCCACCTCCTTGGTCTTCCAGTGCTCAAAAAACACCACCGCCCACAGACAGTTGACGACCGCGTACACCCACGAGAAGGGGCCCAGGATCAGCCAAGCCGCGAACCCAAACGCGGCGGGAAACAGCAGAAACGCAAAATACGACTGCAGAAAGGCAAAGTAAAACGCCACCCTCTCCCCAAACCGGTCCCTGATGCGGTCGATATCCCCCTCATCCAAAAAGTACTTGCGGCTCCAATCCGCAATCCACCTGCGATTGAACGCCCTGTCATGCAGCGGGAAGACCGCCTTCACAAACCGCCACTGGCCCATCCCTGGCGTGACCCCCGCACCCCCTTCATTCCGCGGGCGCGTGATCAACAGATACGCCAGGCGGAGCCGCTCCGCTTCAGTAACCGGCTCGTCCTCGTCAAAGTACCGCGCGAGATCGGCCGGCTTGATGCCATCAGAGGAAGACGACGAAGACGGGGCGGGCGCGTCGGGCCGCACGCCGTACAGCCAGTCCTGCAGGCGGGCGCGGTAGATCTGGGATTGGATGTGCGGGACCGAGGCAAGCTTGAGGAAGACGAGGAGGGAGGATGCGGTGCGGCCGGGGCGGACTTCGGTCGCGAAGCCCCCAGCCGAGAGGGAAGTGATGAGCTGGTAGAAGGAGGCTTCGGCTTCGGCGGTTTCTGGGGTGGGGGGAAAGGGGGTTAGTGGGGGTGGGAAGGCGTGGGTGAAAGGGGGGAGACGGACCGTTGGCGGGGACGGTGTAGTGGATGACATAGTCGACGCTGTGAGGATGGGTTTAGCGGTTGGCATTGTCAAGTTGGTCCTGCGACGGGCAGAGGCAGCTCACTCAAAGTTGGACTGGGGCTTCTTGTCCCGGTCGGGGCTCGGGGAGGCGGCCATGGCGGGCGAGGGAATACCACAGGAGCAGGGAGCAGGTAGTTGAACGAGCTTGCGCGTCCTCGATGCCACGGAACTGCAAAGCCCTCAAACAAAAGTTGGAAAATATCAATCTGTTGATAAATATGTCGAGAAATCCCAAAGATCACCAACACGGGGCGGAAGGAGTTTGGACCCGAGCAGCTGAGCTCGACCTCGTGTCGATCTTCTTGGATGGCAGGTGAACAAACCAAGGGAGCTGAAAGCTGCAGCAGAGCTACCACTGAACGACGTCACTTGCTGCGGCCAAGTCACGCTGCAGGGTCCATCCGCGGTCCATTAGCCCAGGGCCTGATTGGCTTGGCGGTCCGTGCGCAGATCGGCCGATCGATATCACCCAGCCAGGGCAAGATCTGTTGTTAGGGTTAGGGTTAGGGTTATGTGCAGATGCACATCAACCCCCATCCCCGTTCGAGCACGGTGTTATCAGACCCTGCCATGCAACACTGCCGAGCCGCGGATGCCTCCCGCGCTGCCTGCCGCATGGCTGGATGGAATACCACCTACCTCACTTGGGATCTCCTGCACACAAGCACAATGTGTGGCCCGACAATGGCCTCGGTGTGCCCGCAGCCCCTGGCTTCCCCTCAACCTGATGGCACTGGTGAGTGGTTCACAGCTGGCTGCTTTTCCGCCTCCTCTGGTTGCCCCTCACCTTCACGGAGTTTGAGGCGAGTAATCTAGTTTTGACTTGTTTACATCTTATTTGGCCATTTCAACCAAACCCCCTTTTGTTAGCCAGCTGCCTTCTTCCCGTCTCCAACCCCTCACCCATCTTCCCTTGGTTCCGAGGACCCCATCCACCGAGATGGACTCGCAAGTCTTTAGAGAGGCTGCCACAGCCACCATCGAAGAGAGTGAGCTTACCGTCTCCCCGCTAGCTGAAACCAAACTTACACCCGCAGTCATCACCTACTTCGACACCCTCGCCGCCCGCGACGTCGTCTCGTCCGTCCAACCAGGCTACCTGCGCACGCTCCTCCCCACCGAGGTCCCCCAGGACGGCGAGCCCTGGTCCGCCATCCACGCCGACATGGACACCAAGATTCTCCCCGGCATCACCCACTGGTATTCCCCCCCCTTCCTTCCTTCCCCGTCCGTACAAGTCCTAATACTCCCCCAAGGACCCACCCCAACTTCCACGCCTTCTTCCCATGCGCCACCTCCTACCCATCCCTCCTAGGCGAGCTCTACTCCGGCGCCCTCTCCGGCGCCTGTTTCAACTGGGTCTGCTCGCCCGCCGTCACCGAGCTGGAAACCATCGTGCTCGACTGGCTGGCCAAAGCCCTCGGCCTGCCGGATTGTTTCCTCTCCACCGGTCCCACCCGGGGTGGGGGGGTGATCCATGGGTCGGCGAGCGAGGGGGTTCTGACGGCGATGGTCGCGGCGAGGGAGAGGTTCCTTCGTGGCAAGGTGCCCGGGTGGGAGGGTGAATACGCCGGGGAGGATGCGGAGGTGGAGGAGGTGGTGATGCGCGCCAGGGCGGGGATGGTCGCGCTGGGGACAGGCATGACGCACTCGTCGGCGCGCAAGGCGGCGCGGGTGCTCGGCGTGCGGTTCCGCGCCATCCCTGTCCGGGCAGAGGACGGGTATGCGCTTACGCGGGAGGGGCTTGCCGCCGCGCTGGCCGAGTGCCGCGCGCAGGGGCTGCAGCCGTTTTTCCTTGTGGCCACGCTGGGGACGACGGATGTGTGCTCCGTCGACGATTTCGCAGGGATCAGCGCGGCGCTGGAGGCCGATCCAGACGGGGAACGGGTCTGGGTGCATGTTGATGCCGCGTACGCCGGGGCAGCGCTGGTGTGTCCCGAGGTGCAGGCGTCCACGCGGATCGCGCTCGCCGCGCGGTTCCACAGCTTCACCGTCAACATGCACAAGTGGCTGCTGACCAACTTCGACGCGAGCTGCTTCTTCGTGCGGGACAGGGAGTGGCTGGTGCGCGCCCTGGGCGTCAGCCAGGCCGTGTACGGCAACGCCGCCTCCGACGGCGGGCTGGTGACCGACTACCGCGAGTGGCAAATCCCCCTCGGCCGGCGGTTCCGGAGTCTCAAGATCTGGTATGTCAATCTCGGTCCTTTATTACCTGTTTAAGCTGTCTCATGAGTCGTTTTGCTCCCGCGACTCCCGAGACAAAGCTCCCGATTGCCCAAATAGGACAGAAATGACTGACATTGCTGGTTAGGTTCGTGCTGCGCACATACGGGATCAAGGGGCTGCAGGAGTATGTGCGGCGGGGAATGAGGATGGGAGTGCGGGTTGCCGAGGCGCTGCGCGCCAGGTCGGATCTGTTCGAGATCGTGGCGGGGCCGATCTTTGCGCTGACGGTGTTTAGGGCGGCGGGGGAGAGGGGAGGAGCGGCGTTGACGCTCGAGGAGCGGAACGCGTTGACGAGGGAGGTGTACGAGAAGGTGAATGCCACGGGAAAGATCTGGCTGACGAGCACGGAGCTTGACGGCAGGTTCGCCATCCGGTTGATGACGGCGGTGAGGACCACGCAGGAAGATCATGTCGACAGGGCGATGAAAACAATAGTTGAGGTCGCCGAGAGGGTGATGAAGGGGTGAGTGGCCACCATTGTTGTAGCCAGCAGAACAGACACCTGGCCTGGGGAGGGTGATACAAGGCTAGATCGACCATCCCCATCATGGTGAGATGAGAAGACATCATCATGTTAGCCCCTCCACATACGAGCACCAACGTGGGAGCCAGATCCGTTCGCTGAACCAGACATGTATGTAGATGATCATCTCGTGTCGTGTCTTCATGCCCCTTCCGCTCCAAACCCGATCCGATAATGCAGTACACCCAGAAAGAAAGGGGAAAACAAGCACCACAAACCCATCCTCTCCCAGTCCCATCCCACCCCCCCCAAACATGCAAAAATGCAAAACTCCCGTAGCAAAAACGCCTCGCAGCATGAGTCCGCGCCGCCACCCACCCCGTCTCCCAAGTGCCATGTCATGTCATGTGCCACGCCGGTGTCTCCGCCGCATGCAATGCCAACCAACTGTCAATGTCGATGGAAATACCTCCAGCCCACCACCACAACACCCACCCAACCAACGCCGTTCCAGAGACAGCAAAAACAAAGGTGGAGAGAAACACAGGAGAGAAACAGGAGAGAGACTCATGAAAAAATAGAAAAAGGTGATTGACCAAGCCGGTTAACCATGGGTATCAAGCATCACGATATGCACCATATCCCCCCTTCCCCTTCCCATCCAGTCCCCATTGAACCCTCCCATCAGCCACCACCCATCCCCTAAATCAAACCCCAACCCTACCCCGAACCCTAAGTGCCCCCAACCCAAACCACCCCCAGACCAACCTCACCATGACCAAAACCTCAGCAGCCAACTTCTCAACTGGCCAACCTCCCAGCCGGCCAATCCCCCCAGGCCCCCTCAACAACACCGCCCCCTCCTCCCCCTCCCCTCTCTGCCCACCCACACCTCCCCCCCTTCCTGCTCCCCAGTATTCCCCCCTCCAACAACCGGCCCAAACCCCGGCGCAAACAACCAACTCCTCCGATCCCGCCCCACCCTAAAGCTCCCGTCCCCGACATCCCCCATCCCCTCCCCCAAAAGCCCATCCTCCCCCATCGGGCCCCCAACAACCCCCCCACCCGCCGCGGCCGCAAGCGCAGCCTTCATCTTGCGGTTCTGCTCCACCAATTTCCGCGTCACCACGCGAAAGACTTCTTCGACCCCCTCGCCCGACTCCGCCGAGATCTCGTGGCACGCGTCCCACCCCGCTTCCTGTCCCCAGAAGCCAGAGGAGCGTTTACTCGACGGGCTGCGGGGTTGGTCGGCGCCGCTTGGTTGGGAGAGCCAAGTCTGGGAAGTTTGGGGTTGCGATTGCGCGGCCTGGAAGGACTGCTGGGAATGATGCGGGTTGGTGTCACACGACGAAGGGGAGAGACCGAACAGGCCGCCGCCAGCGGTGGGGGGCGGCGTGGAGCCCATGCCCGGGTTGAGGTTTTCCGCGACATAGGCGATGCAGCGCTCAAAGGGGACCTCACGCAGCGAGGGGTCGCGCGCGACCATGTCGGCTTTGGTGCCGACAACGTGCAGAACAATGTCCGGCGGGAGGTTGCGGCGGAGCTCGGTCAGCCAGATGCCCATCTCCGCGAAGGAGGATGCGTCGGTGATGGAGTAGCAGAGGATGCAGGCGTTGGCGCCGCGGTAGTAGAGGCGCGAGATGGAGCGGAAGCGTTCTTGTCCGGCTGGACACACAAGTGCTATTAGTGGTGGGCTGGTTTTGGCTGGGGGGAGGAGGGGCATAATACCGGTATCCCAAATTTGCAACCGCACCAGCGTGTCCGTGTCCGTGTCAACAACGCGCTTGGTTAGGAAGCTCGCGCCGACGGTCGACGTGATCTGCGCCGGGTTGAAGGCGCCCTTGCAGTAGCGCATGACCAGTGAGGTCTTGCCGACGCCCTGGGCGCCGAGGACGACGATCTTGGCCTCGAGGGAGGACGACATGGTTGTTGCGGGTGTGAGGTCGAGTGCGAAATATGTGGATATCTGTGGATGGGTGGTGCGTGTGTATGTGGAGTGTGTCGTCGTCGTTTTTGCGCAGTTCCGTTTCAGCGATCGGTCGTAGCGAGGCCACAGTCACACAAACACTCTCTCTCTTGACGAGGCGAGGCGAGATGATGCGATGCGATGCGCGTGCACAACACCACTGTTTGCATGTGTGCGAGTCGCACACACACACTTTCTCTCTGGAAACCGATGCTGCGCTCGAGGCGCGAGCAGGCGAGGGCTGGTGCACCAGATATAGTTTGCCGTTGCAACCACCTAGCGATCTGTCGGTCGGTTTGTTGGTAGGTCGTCGTCTCTCTGCGCGTGGGGTATCCGTATGTCGGCGGGTAGTTGGATCGGTCGGTTGGGATCGGGAGAGGTGGTGCATGCAAGAATGGATCCCTCTCCTCTGAATACGACACGACACGGTTTCAAGCTCGCAGGTGGTGCGAGGGAGGGGCTGGCTGCTTGGCTGCACGACAGAAGGGCTGGGGCTGGCTACGAGGCTGGGCGCGGGGAACCCTGTGCCGGCTGCAGGCGACACAGCTGACTGCCGCGGAGCCACTAAACGGCTCGATCCAGCAGCTCGTGACTGCAGGGGGCCAGCAGGGGCCGCAGGGGTCTTTTGGTGGGACCCTCGCCGACGTCATTGCCATGCCCCAGACGGCGGTCAGGGTCCTCTCAGCCCTGGAACTGCCCCTGTCGGGATCGACAACAAGCAGCTGAGAGCAGGGCCACAAGGGATTCCTCAGCCAGTCAACCAAGGGACCTACCGAGCAGAGCAGAGAGGTTAGGATCGAAGTCATGGCCTCATGGTGATGGCAGCCCACCCAACCCCCATCGCAACACCCCCCCAAGAACGAGAGGGACAGAGACAGAGATTGCAGCAATGCATTTCCTTCAGCAAATGCCCCATCTAATCATCTAGAGGTCGGTACCTAGCAACCTGCCCACCCATCCATCCGTCGTCCAACCTTGAAAAAACCCCCACCAAAACGCCTTATCCCCTCCCATCCCACCCCCCACCGCCGACCCCATCACTTGTCTCAAAAATAACCCCCCTTCTCCTCCCTTCCATTCCACAGCAAAGAAAACCAGCAAGCAAGCAAGCAAGCAAAACGCCGACCAGGTAGGTGTGTGCCTGGTGATGTATAACATATGTACCATCCTTCCCTTTCCGGTAGAAACCCCGCGCGCTCGATATGTGCGTTGTCGAGGTGGTAGCAAGCATGAAAAATGAAACGAACACCACCCCAAACCTGCCGCCGTCCAACCCAGCCAGCCAGCCCATGTGGTAATGTAATGCGTCCGCGGGGTGGATGTAAAAAATATCAGCAAGTGAAGAAAACGACGACGCAGCAAGAAGAAAAAGAACCGGGTGCGGGAACAACCCATCCCCCCACCTCACCACGAACACCGAAGCACCCTCCTCAGAACCACTCCCCATCCGCATCCACATCCCCCACATCCACACTCTTCCTCGGCCGCCCCCTCTTCCTCGGCTGCTGCGAGCTCGACCTCGCTCTCCTTTTCTTCGCCGCCCCATGCTGTGCCATCGCCTTCCTCTTCCTGCCCCTGCCGCCTCCCGACGGGGGCTGATCCTCTCCCTCTCCATCCTCCTCCTCACCGCTCCCCACCCCCCCCTCCCCGTCCATCATCTCCATCTCCTCGTCCTCCTCCACCGGCACCAGAAACTCCTTGTCCACATTCATCAGCTCCACAAACGCCTTGCACGTCCCCACCATCCGCTCCCGGTCCGCCAGCCCCGTCATGATCCCCGCAATCTCCTCCCACACTTTGTCCCCCGTGACACCCTGCACTTTCACCGGCGTCTTGCTGAGGTCCTTCGACTGCGGCGGCTTGCCGCTCTTGCTCTCGCGTCGGTTGCCGCCCGCGCCGGATGTTCCCATGCCGTACAGCCGCCGGAGGTACGTGCGAACTTCCCAGACTGCGAGGAGGATCATCGACGCCGCGGTGAGTTGGCGCAGGCGCGGGAGGGCGACTGTGGGCGTGGGTTGGGACGGGGGCGGTGGAGTGCTGGGCGCCCCACCTGTGGCCTGTCCGTTGGCGGCGTGGGATGGTTGAGGTTCGGAGGTGGACGCGTCGATGGCGTCCATGCGAACCTGGAAGACCTCGGACTCGATGGCTTGCGCGACGGTCGCGCCCGTTGATGTGACGAGTTTCTCCATCGCGGAGACGATGCAGTGCACTTCGCCGACCGTGACGTACTCAAAGTAGACGAGGTTCTCGATGATGAAGCGCGAGTACTGCACGTGCGGCGGGAGCTCCTCTGAGATGTGGAGCTTGGACACGTCAAAGTCGACCTGCGTACAGAACTTGGCGAGGAACTTCTGGCGGTTCTTGGACTTGCTTATCTTGAGCACCTCCATCAGCAGGTGCAGTTTGGGCGTGAATGGGTTCGTCGTCGCCCCGCGCGGGTCCTTGACAATGTCCCGCTGGTAGGCGAACGCCGACTGGATCGCCTTGACGTACTCGCGCTCCACCACCGTTTCGTGCTTGCCGTGGAGGGACTTGTGTTCAAGGAAGGCAAGCTCCGAGATGCGCGGGTTCGACGATGTTTCGAGCGTGATGAACGTCACACCCGTCTCCTTGGGGTGCACCAGACCCTGCCGGTTGATACTGGCGAGCACTTCGACGGCCAGGAAGGCATGGTCCTCCTGGGTGGATGTCGCGATCCGTGTAATTTCCTTCAAGAACCGGTGCGTCGTGGCGCTCGCCACGTCGTCGTAGTTGGTGCCTCCAATAACCGTAAGCTCGCGCTTCTTCTCAGGCTTGCTGCCGTTGATCGCTGGCGCTTCCGAAGCCTGCTCGGACCGCTTCTCCTCTGTGAAAAGAAACTCCCTGAGGGACCGCAGGATCATGGTCTCCAGAACCGGGACCTGCTCGTCGAAAACTTGCTGGAAGGCGGTGTAGACATTGGCGGCCACATAATTCCGCGGCGACGCCTGGCAGACCAATCCGACCGAATCGAGCGCTGCTTTTCTGACGTCCAAAGGCTGAGACGGGCCAGCAAACGGAATCACGACGTCAACCATGAGCTTCGACGCGGTATCGCCGTTCCACTTGGGGAACCCCTTCTGGAACATCTCCAAGTGGCTGTCCAGGTTGCAGTGCTTCCCGGCCATGCCCACAATGAGCGAGTACCGGTCGAACTGGCGGGTCTTAAGCTGATCGAGCGGCTCCCTCTGGCTCATGATGCGCAGCTTCTGGATGGCGGTCAAGCTCGACAGCACCAGCCTGGCCAGATGCTCCGATGTGAGAAGCAGGGTGCTGATGATCCAGAGGCACGCCATGACGTCGTCAAGCAATGCGCGCGTGACCTTGGAAACGGCTGGTAGCAGCTCCTTGCGCACGTCTGCCAGGAACTGGGCGTGTGCGCTGGAGAGCTGGGGAAGCACTCTGCGGTAGATGACCACCACGGCTCTCGACACCGCCAGGTCCTCACTGCTGCTGATGCTCGTGATGTGCGGCTTCAGGAGACGCAGCTGCTCAAATGTGAAGAGCGCCGCTTCAGCCTTGGAGAAGATCATCAGGACCTGGAGGACATCCCGGCCCGAGGGAGCAGATGAGTCGCCGGAATCGACATTGTCGATCAGGTCGAACATGCTGGCCACCAGCTTCGAGCACACCTCCATAGACGCCTGCGCCGACTTTGACTCGGGAGCCAGGAGCGTCTGCAGGACCTTGTCGAGCACGCTCGCAACATTCCCGCGCTTGACGGTCTGCACCATGAGCGAGACGTGATCTGTGAGGGAGATTTGAGAGGCAGTCGAGTTTTCACCACTGTGGAAAGGGGTGAACCATATCTCCTCGATCATCTGGCGGGCAAGATCCCTCACGCTCTCCTCGGGGTCCTGCACGCGGTGAAGCAACCCGCTGGCGATGGCGCTACGGAGCGCCCTGTTGTTGTTGCGCAAGTAGATATCCTTTGCGAGCTTCATGGCTCGCTTGCGAACGCCAGGGCCGGCGTCAGAGAACCGATCAACGATGGTCTCCGTCATCCGCGACTCGAGAACCGGCCGCATGCCGATGCATTTGCCGATCAGCCCCAAGGCGGAATCTCGGACCTGCGTGGAAGAGTCGTTTGAGCACCGGAGGATCATCTGCACCACGATGGAGTCACCATCCAGAATCGAGGGGTCGGTTTCCAGGACCTGGTTGATGCTCTTCAAGCTCTTGCTCCTCACTGTCGGCTGGTCGCTAGCCATCGAATTCAGGAGGATGTTCAAGATGGGACTGAAGGCCTCGCAGAGCTGGGACCGCAGGAGAACAATAGAGTACGACAGCTTGGCCTGGGTGGAGCTCACGTCCTTGAACGAGTACTCGCTCGACAGCCACCGGCGGTCCTGGATCATCTCCCGGAGCCGGTATGCCAACCGGCCCAGCTCCTGGTCCCGTTCCCGCACGTCATCGTCGAAAGAGTCATAGCAGGCGCAGACTTTTGTGCCCCAGTCGGACACAATGAAGGATATGGCGCTCGAAAGGTGCGGGTCCTCGGAAAATCGGCTCTCGAGGTACTCGAGCGTAGCTCGATAGGGGCCCGTCCACGCAACCATGTGCTCTGGGCGGGATTTGAGCTCGAGCGCGGATGCTGCCAAATCGGAGAGGAACATTCCCAGCTCATCGGCATCCCTGGCGTCCAAAGCGCTCGCTACCTTCCGGACGTGGCCACGGAGCTTGGAGATGGCGGCGCCCATGCTGCCCAACAGCTCGAGGGCCATGTTCTTCGCGGGGACGCCCGACTTGTCGTTCTCGACCAAATTCACCATCATGACCATGAGCAGGCGAAGCAGGAGTTCAGCGGCCGGCCAATCTGGGTTGTCGAGGCATGTTGTGAAATCCTCAACGAAGAGATCCAGCAGATTGCGGTAAGGCGTGTCGCCGGACTTGGTCGACTTGAGCGCCCTGTTAACGATGAACTTGACGACGTACGAGGCGTTGGCTTTGGCCGTGTCGAGCAAGGACGTAGACATCCCGTCTAGCTCCTGCATGGCGGTGGAGTGCTGTGCGGCAGCATGATCCTCGTCCTGTATTGTGAATGATTCCGACGCAAGGGGCGCGCTGTCGCCATTTGGCTCATCGCCATCCCCGGAGAGAATCCCTCCACTCTGGTTCTTGCCTTTCCGTTCGTCCACTTTGCCGGCACTGGTCTGGACAAGGCGCATGATGAGGGCAGAAACTGGCTGGATGCTACTGCCATCGACAAGCTTGAACGTCCGAGCCCGCTTACCCAGCGGCAGTTTCTCCAGCGAGGTAAGGATCTCGTCAAAGATACCTTGCCGCTGCGCAGGGTTCAGAAGGAAGATTTGCGAGAGCATGTCCATGGCAACCAGGCGCAGCCCGTCAAACTTGGCCGTGTCGATGACGGAATCCTTCTCGGCGTGGGCAGTCTCCATGAAGATGAGGCGGGATGCCGCAAACTCGAGGGTGTTGGTGACGGTGTCGGAGGTGTCGACGTTCCCAATCAAGGTTGACATGAGCGAGAGGAGCTTCTGGCATTCGGTGAAGAGGAAGGCGACCTTCTTCTTGTTGGAGTAGATGGCCCGGAAGAGCTCAGCCGTGCTCGGCGACGACCTGAGCTCCACGATGGGGATGATAACGCCGTCGATGAGGCGCTTGCACAGGTTCAGGCAGCGCTCAATCACATCCTCGGGGTAGAGCTGCTTGTCCTCACGGCCGCCGCACATCATCCTCAGCGAGGTCCGGGCAGCGCGCATGGCCATCTCGACGAGTGGGAGTTGCTCCAGCCACTGACCAACCTCGGCAGCACCCCACGACTCCTCGACCTTGATCTCCAGCGGCTCGACCTGCTTCAACGCGCCCTCCGAGAGTCGGAGAAGGCGGAGGAGGTGGTCCAACGGGACTCGCTTGTAGCAGTTCAGCGATATTGACTTAGCGAGCAAGGTCTGTGCCTTGGCTTGGGCAGCTGACGCAAGGGTGGTTTCGTTGTCCGCAATGGAAATCACCATCTCGTTGCCGCTCCTCTGCGCCAAAGCGAGGTCATCTGCATGGAATACATGGTGAAAGAATAACCTCAGGTCATTCAGCGCCGCATCGGCCCTTTGGCGCATGTCCAGGGAGTCCCCGTAGTAGTCATCGTCGTCGAGCTCTTCTCGTTTCCGCTTCTTGAGCGAGAGGTTTGCGGGTTCATCGGGCTCGTTGGGGACAACGAGAAACTCGCTCTTGTTGAACTGGGCACTGGGGAGCTCGATAGCTCTCGCAGGTTTTTGAGAAGCCGACGGCGGGTGCGACTGCATCTCGCTCGACCCCTCGGAAGATGGCCCTTGAGGACGAGCGACGGGCCCGGACGCCGATGCTTGTTGCTGGGGAGAGTGAGGCGTGGCGCTAGTGGAGGCCACTGGCGTCGGAGTCCCGGTGCTGTCCGGTTTTACCACGGGGTTGATGTCGAGGGCCGTGTCGGCGGCGGCGGCGGCGGCGGCGGCTGCGGCTTCTAGCTGACTCTTGGTCGGCAAGGCAATCTCGAACCGCGGCTTGTTGTGGGCGGGGGCCTGCCGGCTGATGGGCGTGATGGGACTCTCCTGCTTGGGCCTCACTGGCTTGTGGGCTGCCGGGAGGCTCTTCTTCGCCGGGACTGGCGTGCTGAGTGGTTTTGGCTTTGCATGGCCATCGAGTGACTTCGCTTGACCGTCGGCCGCGACAGAGGTCGGGGTCTCGGGCGTCGGGTAGCGGAACGGTATCGCGGTCTGGTCGTAGACCATCTTGGAGAATGGTGTCAGAGCGGTGACGAGCGAGTGTGGTTTTGACGAGTCGGGGGGAGTGGCGGTCGTCCTTGGGCCTGTCTTGAACTTGCTTCTCGTTGTCAGTACTTGGCTGGGGATGGCCACGGCAGGTCGGGGCCCAGACGTACAACTCGGGGATGTTCCCACGCTCCAAGAGGTGCTGGACCTGGCTGAGCGCTTGTTGGAAGCGTCTGGAGGGAGGATTTTCTGTCGAGGATTCTTCGTTCAGCGCTGCGAAATCGACGCTGGCGACGAGGTCGGTTACTGGCGGCGCTGGCGAGGCGGAGCCTATTGAGGGCGACGGAATAACGCCTACAATAGCAAAATGAGGGTGGTCAGTGACGAGTAATTGTGGCATGGAGAGGAGCGGCGGTCGTACTTGAGTCGAAAGGCGCGATGGCAGAGAATGGCGTGTATGGGAGGGCCTCGTGGAGAGTAAAGGGCCTGTTGAAGCCCATTGCTGGTGTCGCATGCTGCTCCTGCTGCTGGCCCCCAGGCCGGGGTGTGGGATTCGGGATGCCGTGGGAAGCGCCATTGTATAGGTTTGGCATTGGGTTAGCCATTGTGGTGAGGGTGAGTCACTGCTGCGAATAACGCATGGCGTGGGCTGGTGCCGTGTGTGGTCGTGAATCGTGAGGTCGTCGAGTCGAGTCGTGAAATCGTCTGCGTGCCTGCCCGTCGCTCTCGGCTTAACTACCGCCCACCTACTAACCGCTGGCAGTTCAGGGACCACTACCAGCAGCGCCCACTGCGGTCGGCACCCAATCGAAGTCGCAAGCTGCCGGCGGGTGTTTGTGCCATGCGGCAGTGGTAGGTGCGCCAGGGGAGTCCGTGTATGCGTCTGCGTCGTCGTTGTGCACACGGCTGACCGTCGATGGCTGGTGTCTGGGGCGTGTGTCCTTGTGGTGTTGGGCGTGGTTGTTGGGGGTGTGTCTGGCGACAAAAGGGTGCCTGGCTGTCCCTGTCCCTGCCATAAAATGGAAAAGACCCATTGCAGCCTTGCACTGCCAAGCGGCCCGACAAGCAGCCAACCCGTTTTCGGCCCACACGCGCCGTGCAGCAGCTGGGCGCGATGGCCTGTGCTCGCCTGCGCCTGGCTGCAGCCCCACTGTTCCTGGCTGCAGGCCCCGCTAAATTTTTGAAGATGCGACCGCAATTGAAGAACCCAGCATCCATCTCCAACACCAAGATTCTGCTGTAACAGCGACACTCGGACCTGCGCAGCCGGCACAACCACACCAGACCACACCATGGCCGCAATTGGATCTCTCATCTTCTGCACGGACTGTGGCAACCTCCTGCCGGCGTCCAAGGGCAGCGAGAAGAATATCCTGCACTGCGACTGCTGCGGGGCCGAAAACAGAGGTTAGTTTGTGATCCGTGGTGTGGTTGTCTGCCCCGAGAAGAAACGCTGACTGGCGACTGGGGCAGATCGCGCCTGGAAAACCGTGACAACAAGGACGAAGCCCGCCGATTTCCCCTCGGCCCTCCGCCAAAAACTGTCGATTGTCCAGACCGTTGAGCGGCACCAGATCCAAACGGAGCGCGTTGACGCCAACACCGAGTGTCCAAAGTGCGGAAAGGTCGGCATCAGGTATTCCGAGGTGCAGCAGAGGAGTGCCGATGAAGGGTCTACCATCATCTACAACTGCGATTGTGGTGAAAGGTGCGTAGGACAGACACGGTGTGTGTGTTATGTGTGACGGACGCCGTGTTAACTTCCAGAACCAGATGGTCTATGAACAACTGAGGCCCTGGCCATATGACGAAAACGAATTCCCAACCCAAACGATCTAATACCATTTTAAAAGACCCAAACGCCAGATACCCCATCCCATTCAAGCCTTGACCTCTGGAATCAGTGCATACTCGGTCTCGTTGCTCTTCTCGTACTCGGCCATGTCCAGCGCCACGATAACGCTCTCGCGCACCACTGCCTCCTTGTCATGCAGGAATTTCAACAGCGTCGCCTCGACGCCCTCCTCGTCTCCGAGGCTGCCCAGCGCCTCGGCAGCCTCGTGGCGCACCATGCTGGCCTCCTCGGTGTTGCTCAGCGCCGCGGTCAGCGCGGGGATGGACGCGGGGTGCGACAGCTGTCCAAAGACAAAGGCGATCTCGTGGCGGAAGAGCGCCGAGGAGTCGGCGAACCCGGCAGCGAGGGCATGCACGGCCGGCACCGCGGTGGGGAGGTCGGGGGGCGAGGCGAGGTCGCGGAGGGCAAACATGGCGCGGTACCTCTTGAACAGCGGGGCGGACGTGTCCATCAGCGTCTTGCCCAGCTCTTCGACCGTCTGCTCCTCCTGGCCCTGGGGCATCGGCGGCGCGGGATCAACCGACGCAAAGTCACTATCCCAATAGATAGATAGTCAGCAAATCACAATACAATCAAAATAACCCCCACCCTGTCCCCCCAAAGAAACTCACCTCTCCCTCAACCGCTCCCCCTTCCTCCCCTCCCCATTCTCCCACTCAATCCTCTCCACAGCAATCTCACACGTCTCCTTCACCACCACCTCCTCCCCCACCTTATCCCTAAACCTCCTCAGCACCCCCAGGCTCTCCTCCTTCCCAAGCGCACCCAACGCCTCAGCCGCCTCATGCCGACACATCGCGTCCTGCGCCCCATCTTCCAGCACAGCCGTCAGATGCGGAATGGCGGCATCATTCCCCGTCTGCCCTAGGCAGTATGCAAGCTCATGCTTGAGGAGGGCAGAGGGGGAGGAGAAGGCGGCCGCGATGGCGGCGATGGAGGCGAGCGAGGGGGCGGAGGAGGCGGGGAATGAGCGCGCGAGGTGTTTGAGGGAGAAGAGGGCGCGGAAGCGGACCGGGAGGGGGGTTGATTCGGTGGTCAGGGAGATGCGCAGGGCGGAGATGGTGCTGAGGGTTGTGGCTTCGTCTGAGGAGGGTGAGGGGAGGGGGATGGAGGCTGTCATTTTGGCTGGCTTTGTTTGGGGTGGCTTTTCTTTGTCGATTTTTTGGGGGGAATGGGGTGGGTGGTTTGACGGGCGTCGAGGTGTTGTGGTTTGGTTGAGGCGTGGAGGTGAAGATGGTGGGAGGGAGAGGTCGATCGGTTTGGCGGCGAGCAGGTGGGACGACTCGGCCTCGCCTGAACACGCTGCCCAGGAACGCGGGGCTTTCAAAATTTTGGAGGGGTCCTGCTGCTGATAGCGATAAAGTGCTGCTGTAATAACCCTAACCCCGAGGTTTCAAAGAAGGGATGCTGAGGGGCCGGAAACAGATGCTTCAGTCGGATAAGACACATGGGGTTTCCGGGGTATCATGGGGAATTCAAGACTGCGGAGAAGCTTCTGGCTTGCGTCTGGGTCCTTGTTAGTAGCAGAGCTGATTTATTCCGACCCTACTCCTCGCTCCCAGCCAGGAGATCGAAGGGGTTGTTGGAACGGGGCTTGGCCACTTTCTTATCCCCTTCACTCGACGCCACAGCCTTCCTTTTTTTCGACTTGCCAGCATCCTGCGGCTTCTCTATGGATTTTATCAGGCGGACGATCTTGTCGTCCTTGCAGATAGCCTGCAGGCACGCAAGAGCCCCAGCGTCTCTCGCCAGCCGAAGTGTCTCTGCAAAATTCCCTGCCACTGGCCATTGTGAAAACGACGGAAGGAGGGACAGCGCGCTGGCGAGCTTCGACATGGTTGGTAACAAGGGCCCTGTGTGCTGGGCCGAGAAGTCTAGTATCTGGCGGAACATCCTGAGCGAGTAGTATGTTGCTTGAGTCTGCGCGAGAAAGTGCAGCGACTCCCACGAGCACGGGTCGAGCCTCCCCCTGGCCTCCAAGCCAAGGACTTCCAGGCTGACGGGCTTGTCCCTCCCGCGCTCCAGGGTCATGACAATATCTTGGTAGATGGCCAGAGTCACCCAGACGAGGTCGGGGTTGCTGATGCTCGCCTCGATGCTGGTGAGGACTTGCGACAGGGAAGCGCCGAGCTCGACGGCATGGGCAGGTGACGGGACACCGACTTTCAACCCTGACGACACGGACTGCAGCCGCCTTATCTCGGACAGCAGCGGTAGCCGGCGGCCCGAACCAGACTGCAGCATGGCATACGCCAACTGTCTCACTGGCGTGCTTGCTTCCCATGCGCTGGTGCGAGTTGGGGAGTCCATGAGGAGCGGAAGGTACATTTCCAGCTCGGTGTCGTCCCCGGGGGAGTGAAGAGATCGGAGGACAATCTCGGAGACGCGCGGATCGAGGGCAGTGACTTCACTCGCCGCCTCGGGCGCTGATGACACCTCTGGGGAGAGATACTGCCCGATGAATTGGGCGTATTCGTCTTGCTCATCCGACGCTGGCTCGTTCTTTGCCTTTTGAATCGCCTGTTCCAAGGTTAGGTGAGGATCCCTGTTGATAGCAAAGGCGAGAGCCTGAAACCCGCCATCCCGTGAGAGCCGCAGTTTCCTGCATAGATCTTGCTGACGGTACTGAGGAGCCGTCAGCTTGCCAGCCTCGATATCAGCCTCGATTTCTGCCAAGAAGACAGCGCTGCCTGATTCGCCGAGGTCATGGACCAGGAGATCTGAGTCGGACGTGAGCACCGTGCCACCATGCAGGCGGACATGCTGGGCGCAGAAACCATCCGCCTCCCCAGGGACTAGCTTCACCAGGGGGCCAAAGGTAGGCGAGGCTCTCAAGGCGTCAATGGTTGCCGGTACAAGAAAGGGCGCCAGCGGCAGCTTCCCTCCGGATCCGGGGGCGCGCGTGGTGGGAAACAGGTCGACATGGGCATCGGCAGTGTGTGGGGGATTACCACCGGGCACTCCCGCTTGGTGTGCCGAGTGGTATCTCAGCAAGACTTGGGTCCCCGAGATAGCCCGTTGGAGCCGTTCAGGGCGTTTTGAAGTCGGCAGAAAACCGTCGAAATATATCGCCGAGCTGCAGGCAGTGGTTATTATCGTGAACAGGGCACTGGACGGGCGGTGGAGGGGGCGGGGGTGTGAGTGTACACTGAAAGACCGCACTCCTGGAGGCGGTCGAGCCAGGCGATGGCAGTGCTGCCTAGCAAGCTGTAGGATGGCTGCTGGAACGGACTGATTTTGCGGGAGCCTCTGGAGCAGAGGCTGAAGACGTGGTATGCCAGGGCTGGGCCATCGACAACGGTGTCGCTGCGCTGCATGACGCCGCGTTCAGAGTGCGGCGCCATCCATTTTTTGAGCTGGGGGACGCCCATCGCCCGTTTTAGCCTGCGAATAGCCAGGACGAAAGCAGAGGAAAGGGTCAAAGAGAATTGAATCTGTTGTCCGCGGGATTGCAGCAGGACACTTTCAGTTCATCAACGTTGCATTCTCTTGGATTGAGACTGTGGGATCCCCGCCTAGGGTGCTTCGTTCAGCGCATCCTTGCACTGTATTCCGTACTGAGTACCTACTATGTACAGGGGTGCCTCTGCCCTCCGCTTATCAAATGGGCGGGCCTGGCCACTATCAGACCACAGCCTTGGGGGTGTCTTCACCTTTGTGACCTTCCAAACTCCTCCTCTTTCACTCTTTCTGACTCGGAATCCCGCATTTCTGCCCCCCCCCAGACCCAAGACCGCCTCAATTGAACCTGCACTGCCACGGAATAAGCCATCAACACTCATCGCCAACGCCATCTTCAGAAACCTTTTGTTTTACACAACGATCCGGCCCCTGTCCCTCCTCGACGCTCTGCACAAAGTGCTGCCGTTAGCGAGGCGCCATTCGCGGGGCTTTCCGAATCGGAATTTGTCGCCCCACTCTGGCAGCCAGCCCTCTCTCGCTTTTTCTTGGAGCCTGCGAGGCCCAGAAATCTCAAATTTTCTTCCGCAACCAACACCTCAGAGCACCGCCCCGACGACACGATGCGCGGCACCCTGATCTTCGCGGGCAGCTCCTGCCCGGATATCACGGACAAGATATGCCACAACCTGGGCATGGCTCGCGCCGATGCCGAGCTCACCCAGTTCTCCAATGGCGAGACGAGCGTCCGCATCCTCACGAGCGTGCGTGAGAAGGATGTCTTCGTCGTGCAGTCGGGCAGCCCCAAGATCAACGACACCATCATGGAGTTGCTCATCATGATCTCGGCCTGCAAGGGTGGCTCGGCAAACAAGATCACTGGTATGTCTCGCCTCCTCGCACGCCACTGCCCAACTGCCTATGTGCCATCAACGCTGAAACTGACAACCTCTCCTTCCTCTAGCCGTGCTGCCCTACTTCCCCTACAGTCGCCAGTCCAAGAAAAAGTCTCATAGAGGAGCAATTACTGCGAGGATGCTGGCCAATCTCCTCGGCGTGGCCGGCGTCAAGCACGTCATTACGGTCGACCTCCACGCCTCCCAGATGCAGGGCTTTTTCAAGTGCCCCGTTGACAACCTCCACGCCGAGCCCCTGATTGCCCGCTGGATCCGGCGCAACGTGCCGAGGTGGCAAGAGGCGGTTGTGGTGTCCAAGAACGCCGGCGGCACTAAGAGGGTCACGTCCCTGGCCGATGCCCTCAAGCTCAACTTTGGCATGGTGACGACGGACAAGAAGCGCGGCCCCAACATGTCGGCCAGCATGATCTCGTACGCATTCGACGGGATGGAACGGCAGCCTGTGCTGGAACCCATCAGCAACCAGGTGCGTACCAACTCGTCGGAGCTTGAGAATGGGACCCCCGATGCTGCTGCAGACGTCGCGCAGCCGCAAGACGCCCGCTCCGCCGCGGATGCCCAGGGGTCGCCGCGTCTGCGTCCTAATGGCACGCACCCGCGGGGCCCGGCAAACCGCCGCAAGTCTCCCCCGAGACGCTCGCAGACCACGCTGTCCCAGTCGTCAATCATCGACGAGCTGGACGAGGATCTCGATGATGAGACCGATGGCCTCGAGTACAACGACCAGCGCGCCCACGAGGTGACACATGGCCGCCTGGTGCAGGGCCACATCGTGCCCGACGACTTCCCTTCGCCGGCCACGTCGGCGGCGGATACCAACCTTCCGGAAGAAGACCCAATGATGCTGTCGCACGCTTCCTCCTTCTTTGCCCCTCAGCCTCATGCGCTGGGCGGGTCGGGAGACGCCGGCGCGAGCTCGGACGAAGAGGACGACATCCTCAAAGACCCCAAGGTGGAGCACATGATCACGCTCGTGGGCAACGTCAAGGACCGGACAGTCTTCATTGTCGACGACATGATCGACAAGCCGGGCTCCTGGATCGCGGCTGCCGAGACGGTGGTGAAGCGTGGCCGCGCCAGCAAGGTGTATTGCATCGCCACGCACGGCGTCTTTGGCGGAGACTGCCTGGAGCAAATGCAGGCCTGCGACTGCATCGACAACATTGTCGTGACCAACAGTTACCCGATCCCGGCGCACAAGGCCCAGGACGCGAGCAAGTTGGTGGTTCTGGACCTGTCGTTCCTCTTGGCCGAGGCGATACGGAGGAACCACTATGGCGAGTCCATGTCGCCGCTGTTCCAGCATCTCATGGATTAAAGGGATTTGTTCCTACATGGCAGGTCATCTAACCTCTCTTCATTCTTTTTACGGCGTTCTTGGGCGGTCTCAACGGCCACATGGAGGCATATCTGCTCCTGGCAGGGATCGGACGGTGCTGGGCTACAAGCGTTGGCGTTTTGGTGATACGGACGGGGGTCTTGACTTTTTTTTTTAACTTGGGCACAGGCAACATGCATGGTTAGAGCGGCGTGAGCAGTCAGGGAACGAATTGATGTTTCATGGTTGGTTCAGTGGCTCCAACGCCAGTGACGACGGTTCGTCATCTCCAGGATGGCTCTTGAGAGACTGCCGAGGCAGCTCTCCATCACTCCCTTACCACTCCCCCTCACCCCAACGATGCTGTCACTTACGACGGCAGGAGCATTGGCCAACCCAGGTCATGTCTCTTAACGGAACGTTGGTAGATCGTTGTCCTTCGGGACTGTCCGAGATAGAAGGCCCTTTGTCTGGCTCTGATCAGAGCCGCTTCCGCAAGGTCGGTGGGCATGGGGCAAGAGAACTCCTCGGTACATTTCTACGTGATATCATTATGCTGCCATGTTATTTCCCTCTGTCCATGAGGAGATGGCATTTTGTAGGACATTCTTCTGGCTCGATCTGGAGCCAGATGCAAATCTGATTCTGGTCAGGATAAATTCCATTCTGTATGCTCGGTGCCATGAGTCTATCTACACTTGGCCGGCATGAGCAGCTTGTTCGCCCGTAAGCATCCGCAGGAAGCATGTCAGGGACAGACACGGCGTCGTCCGCGGCGAGCAGGGCCGGCTCGAGGGCGGCAAGTGGAAGTCCCCCGAATACTACGCCCTCTGCCCGTCCAACTGGCCCTTCTCCCACCGATCCTCCCAGACCTGTGCGATCTGCAGCACGCTCAGCCCCTGCTCTCCGCGCTGGCTATATGGTAAACGCAGCTAGAGGGGTGTGGTAGCAGCTGCTTATAATATGGCGCTGGCGAATGGGCCGCGGCAGCATGAGTACGTGGCACACGAGCGGTGGGTGGTGGTAATACAAGCGAGGGGCGGGTTGGCGAGTTAGGGTTTGGAGGGCGTTGAGGAGGAGGATAAGTTGGGGAGCAGGGAGAAGGAGAACGAAAGGGGGCAAGGGAAAAAAAAGGAGGGGACAGCAAGGACCGAGACGACAAGGACGGGTGGCAACACCGAAAAGATCCAGCAGCGGGCTGATCGTGTTGGCCATTGAGTCTTCAAATGGAGGAGGATGGTAATTGCTGTCCTGTCTCGGCTTGTCCTGTCATAGAGAGGAGCAGGGGAATAGTCAGTCTCTGTCGATTGCTTTGTCCGGGACAAGAAAGCATACAGCGATCGCCTGTCACCTAGCACCCTCCCTCCTTTTGCAACTCGGAGGCATCATCCCTCCCAAGGCAACAGACAGCCAAGGAATCTCAAAGCAGAGACACCCCCGGAAGGAGGGCAAAGTAGAAGGCAAGACTTTCTAGACTTGGATTCCGGCTTTATGTATATATACTGGGTGCTGTGCTGGGGAAACAAATGGAAAAGAAAAACGCAAGGAGCCACCCCACTTAAACCCCCCTCCCCCGAAAAAAGGAGATCTATGCCCCTCACCCGCGAGACTCCCGTTTAGAGAGTAATGCAAGAAGAAAAAAACGCAAGACGCCGACCGACTGATCTCTGACACATCGTGATCAGCCGACCAAACCCAAACGAGCTCGACCGACTGACCGGATGTGCATAATAAGACACCATCCGAGAAAAAATTGAGGAAACCCGGACCCTAAAGCCCCAAACCACATGCCCCAAACTCCATCTCCATCCGTCAGCCCATCCATCCCTTAAATGATTGCCAACCCATTATCCCTCTTCGTTGCAAGAAAAAGCATGGAATCCCCCTCCCAACCTGATCCGCCTTGTCCATGCATGCCCTGCCGCTGTGTCCTGTCCTGCTATGCAGTCCGAGTCCGAGTCCGTTCCCAATTCCAGCGCTGAAATCATGACGCCCCATATCCATCCACCCATCCATCCATCCATGATCCAGGCCAGCCCCAGAGTGGAATAAAATGCTCCTCGTGTATGTGTGAAAACGCAACGCAAATGAAGAACGCCCGCGATGACCCTCCCAAACCCAACCGAATAATGAAAGGGGAGTCGTATCCACCAGCGAGGTTGTGCAAAATGAGTGGTGTATGTGTGTGTGTGTGTATGTGTGGGGGTGGTGATGATGGCGATGGTGATGCTGCAAAGGAAGGGTCGTGATCGTTATGTCGTTGCCACGGGCATTCCTCCATTTGATGCATGCAATTGGGCCTAGAGTGAGGCCTGCGTGCTGTGTTGTGTCCGTCCCCCCCCCCGCGCTTGTTGTTCCTCCTTTGTCTCCATCTTGTAGTTCCTCCCTGTCTGCGTGCCATGCCATGTCGTCTGTTGTCCTTGGGTGGGCTGCCAGTCTATGACATCATCCAGCAACGAAACCCTGAAGGAAACCTTTTGTGTGTCTGTTCTGCTCCGAAAATTGTCAAAGACAAAGAAAGAAAGAAAACGCCGCTCGGCCGCTCACTGCCAAATGGAAGGACAGCCCCCACCGCTCTACTTGAAGAGGCTGCGGAGATCCATCAGGCGCTGTCTTGCGGCCTCGGTGCGGTCTGCGATCTTGTCGTTCGGGTCACGATCCAGGCTCAGGCTGGCCAGCTTCTTCTTCTTGTCCTGCAGCTGCAACATCTTCTCCTCGAAGCTGTCCTTCATGATGAAGCGGACGGTGCGGACGCAGCGCGTCTGCCCCAGACGGTGCACGCGGTCAACAGCCTGAGCCTCGACTCCCGGGTTGAACTGCGGCTCCATGACGAAGACGCTGTTGCCGGCCGTCAGGTTGAGGCCCAGTCCGCCCGCCGTGATGCTGACCAGGATGACCTGGACCGAGTGGTCGTCGCGGAACGCGTCCATCGCGGCGTTGCGGGCCGTGCGCGTCATCTTGCCGTCCAGGCGCGTGTAGGTGATGCCGGCGCTGTCCAGAGCGATCTGGATCAGGTCGAGGTGGCTGGTCCAGCCAGAGAAGACAACCGACTTCAGCGGCGGCTCGGCGGGGCACATGGCGCTCCGCTCCTTGTTGGCGAGCAGCTCCTCGACGAGGGCCCGGGTCTTGGTATGCGGGCCGGTGTAGCGCTCGTCGGGGACGATCTTGCCGGTGCTGCCCTTATTCTTGCCCCCGCGGGACTCTTGCTCCATGTCGGCGCGCTTGCGTCGCAGCTCGACGCACGACGCCTTGTCGAAGCGGGTGCACACGTCGCACCCGTTGTGCTCGTTGCGCAGCCACTTGATGCAGCCGGGGCAGTACGTGTGGAAGCATCGGGCCATGTATCCGATGAGGTCGTCCTGGCGGTCGGACTCGGGGTCGTCGACCTCGATGGCCCCAAGCTTGTAGTTGCAGCGGGCGCAGTTGTCGCTGTTGCCCTCCTGCATCAGGTACAGCAT
>MU855349.1:35378-50041 GCA_033296695.1 Staphylotrichum tortipilum | reverse complement strand
CTTCTTCTCCTGCAACACGGGCGACTGGTCCTCGTCGTCGCTATCAAGGTCGATGGGCGTGTCGGCAGTCATGCCCTGGAGGTCCGCAAAGTCATCCTCGTTGAGCATGTCTTTTCCATGGGCGCAGATCTGGCGGAGCTGCAGGATGGAGCGCAGAATGTGGATCATGGTCTTGCCGCCGACAATGCGGTCTTGGCCAATCGCCTGACCGGTCAGGACACGGACACGCTCCGAGGCCACCTTGGAAAACCAGTCGTAAACCTGCTGCTCTTCGGGGCTGAAGTCCAGCCTGATGACCTCGTCTGTACGAGCTGGAAGGTGAATCTTGTCCTTGAGCCGCCGTAGGGTGATGGTGTCGACGAGAAGGCGAAGCTTGGGCACGATCTCGGGGTCAGCCATCTTGAAAGGCTGGATGATAAACTGCAGAAACTTGCTCCTCTCGTCGAACGGCTTCAGGCGCAGGAAGGCAAGGAGGGCGGCCAAATCCTCCAGCTTGTTCTGGACGGGCGTGCCCGTGACAGCCCAGCGGCGGCTCGCCTGCAGGCGGCAGACGGCCTTGAATCCCAGCGTGTTCTGTTCGCGAATGGTGTGGGCCTCGTCAAGCACGATGCGGAACCAGGCGATCTCCTCCAACGGGTAGATGCCCCGCTTCCCCTTGATGCGCGAGTTGAGTTCGCTCACGACGGAGCCGTACGTGGTAATGACCAGGTCGAATTGGGCCAGTTGGGTGGCATCTTTGATGCGGTTAGGGCCGTGATAGATGTAGTACGACATGGAGCCCGGCCGGATGTGCAGCTTGATCTGCTCTTCCCAGTTGGTGATGGTGCTCAAAGGGCACAGAAGGAGGGTGGCCTTTGCGTTGTGGCGGAGGGGTGTCAGCTCAAACGCTGCGGGCCTCGGCACCTCGAAGCGATGGGATGAATTCTGCGGCCTCCGCTCCGGGGCTTTGGGCTGGACCGGGTGGAGTTGAGACCAACGCTCGGCGGCCTCGAAAGTCTTGGTGATGAGCGAAAGCACGCTGAGGGTCTTCCCAAGACCCATCATATCTGCCAGGATGCCACCCAGCATCGGGGCGGGCTGTTCCCGCTGGGCCTGGTTCGTGATGACGTTGTAGTATACGACGCCGCCGGCCCGGTCCTGCTTGCGCTGCCAGGTGGAAGTGACAATGGCCCTCCCGGCGTCCGGCAGCTGCTCGGACTCACGCGCGGTCATAAAGTAGAGGGCCTGGCGCTGGTGCGTCAGGAGAGTCGTCAGGACACGGTCGTCGGCCTCGGCCTCGGGCAGCTCATCAGACTTTGGGAGCGAGTCAAAGACGCCCAAGACTTCGGCGCGGATCTCTTCAACCGAACGCACGATAGGTGGAGGGCGGTACTGCTGGCTGCTGCCCGCGTTGCTGGAGCGTGAGGGGTTTGGGAGCTTGTTGTCCTTGGCCATGGGGTTGTAGACCTTGACCCCAGGGTCGACGCGTGGCGGGCTAACGAGGTTCATTTTCCTCGCCGACATGTGGTTGCCCACCTGCGTGGCGTACTTGCGGGGGCCGTAGAGCATCAGGTCGAACTTGAACCTGGCCGAGACGGGCTGGCCGATCTGCTCGCCGGGGCCTTTGCGGCGCGAGGGGATGCGGCAGTCTGTGCGGATCTGGAGGGCCGAGTCCAGCAGAGGAGCAAGGCAGTCGGCCGTCTTGGGATCGACAGTGCCAAAGATCTGGCGGGTGTGGTCGTAGATGTAGATCCTCGACGTGGTCTCATCGGCCTTGCGCTTGAGCACGACCTTGACCTGGGGCCAGTAGCTGTCGCCGTTGATGGAGACCATGCCGGGCTTCGGGGCGGGGACGCGGTGGCAGTTAACCTGAGCGCCCTCAAGCATGCCGAAACAGACCTCCTCGTCCTTGACGGGATCTTTGGGCCGCTGGGACAGCATGACGACGTCGTTATCGTTGTCAGTGTCGTTGCTGGTCAAGTCGATCGTCTCGAACCTTGGGGCAGGCGTGGACTGGGTTGGTGCTCCAGGCTGTATCTGGGGCTGCTGGGTCTGTTGCAGCTGTTGGGGTTGCTGCTGGTTTTGCTTTAGATGTTGAGTCAGGATGCTGGGGCTCCGAGTGCCAGCAAACGAGTGGTGTGTGGCGAGCGAGGGCTGAGGATCGTTCTCATTCATGGTTTTCCTGCGCTTCGGCTGCGGCACGGCGATTCGGTCCTGCACATTATGCAGGCGCTCGATGCTCTGGCCCAGGCCGTTCTGGAAGATGGGCATGGTCGGGCGGTTGTGCTGGGGAACAGGCTGGGCCTGGCCAGGGATGGGAGCAGGCTGGGGCGCGGGTGCGACCATGGCAGCGGGCACGCCGGCGAAGTCGACGGCGATGGGCCCATTGAGGCCAGTGAACTGGAACGACATGCCGAGCTGACCCGAGGAGGTGGGAATGGCTCCGGCGGACTGGGGCCGAGCGGGCGGGGCCGGGATGGGGGTGCCCGCGGGGGCCGGGGCGGTGCTGGCCTGGCCGGGGTTGAGGAGCGCACCAGGACTCCACATGTTGGGCCGGTTGATTCTTGCGATGCGGTCAGCACAATAGTCGTGAGTTGGTGAGAGTATGTAGGTAGGTGGGATGGGGGGGTATGAGTGGGCGGGCGAGTGAATGGGTGAGTAGGTGAATGGGTGAATGAATGAATGAATGAATAGCCACCGCGAGTGTGAACTGAAAATAAGAGTAGGAAAATATGGCGCGTCGTCGTGGATCGGGCGGTGAGAAGGAACGCGAGGGCGCGGCACCTGAGGCAGGCACCGAGAGGCAGGGTAGGGCAGGGCTCGCAGGGCGCAGGGCGCAGGGCTCACTCACCGAGGTGAAGATGCTTCAGGTTAGTGGTTGTTGGTCTGGCGCGGCAAACGACCAACGCCCGCTCGATGCTCGGCGCAGCGCCTCGTTCGCAGGCCTGAATTACCAGCGGCGAGAAAAAGAAAAAATATCAAGAGGCATCCCAAGCGGTAGAAATGGCGCTGTGCGGTCGCCGTGGTGAGTTTGGGTGAGTTGTGGTGGTTGTGGTCGGTATCGCGGCGGCGATCGGTTGGTGGTTGGAGGTTTGAGGTGTGTGGTAGAAGGTCTGAGGTGCAGGGTTTGAGGTGGAAAGGATAAAGGATGAAAGGTTGGAGGTGGAGAGGTTGGAGGTGGGGAAGTTGAAGGTGGAAAGTTAAGGGTGGAAAGTTGAGGGTGGAAAGTTGAGGGTGGAAAGTTGAAGATGGCTGAAGGTTAGAGGAAAGTTGAAGGCGGAAGGTTGAGGGCCGAAAGGTCGATAGTGGGAACTCGAAGGCGGAAAGTTGAGGGCTGAAGGTTGAGAGTGGAAATTTGAGGTGAAGGCTAAGGGTTGAAGGAAGAAGGCACTCGGTTTTAGTGAAAGGTGGCCGGCTGGAAGTTGACTGCGGAAGGTTGACGACGGGGCTCGAGGTTGAAGGCGAGAGGCTGAACCGTCTCAGACCGGATGAAGGTGGGGGGTTCAGGCTGGTTCCAGGCCGAAGGTTGGCGGTCAGCGTTTGGACGTCACAGTGGTGAGAGAAGTCGAGGTCCGACGCAGCGGTGTGTGCTGAATGGATGGAGGAGCAGGCAGGCGCTTGAGAGCGGGAGTCTTGGAGACCGAGGTGAGGGCGAGGTAGAGACCTCGATGTCGAGAGCGGGGGAGCGAGAGTCTAGAAGCCAGAAGCCTTCTGCTGCCTCCAGTCGAGGCCGAATCGGGCCAAGCTGGGCCGAATGCTGGATGGGATCCGGGCCGCCGGCGGGATAATAGCAAAGCAGCAACGGAGTGAATGGCCCTGGCCTTGAATAGGCCGAGCACGGGCGAAGTTCCTTTTGCTGTTCGTCGCTTTGAGTGGTGCTGGGGTGGTGCTGGGGTGGTGGTCGCTCCTTGGACTCCAGGAGCTTTATCGCAATCGCCCGGTTGCGATAGGCCCGCGTGACCCTTCAGACCCTTCGCAGATTTGCAGCCGACCCTGAGGCGCGGTGGCACGTGCCGCGCTAGAGCCCGCCGTTACCTCGCGTTTGTCAGGCCAAGACTGCCCTGTGGGTTTTGAGCTTCCCGATGATGCTGGTGGCGCTGGGGCTGTGGTTGGTGGTGCCTGCGAGCAGTGGTGTGGTTGTGGTGAGGGTTGAGCGAGAGTGAGCGAAAGTGAGCAGCCCTAGGTCTCTGGCGCCTCGTTTTGAAAATAAAAATCTAGAGCACATCCTCCTGCAACATCAGACAGAAGAAGCTTCGCTCCCATCCCACCCACGCGCCCGGGGATGCATGCGGCAGTGCAGCCTGCCCGGCCATCCCTGCGTCAGCGGCGGCAGATATCTGCAAGATGCCTCATGGGGCCGCAGGGCCGAGGAAGCCACCCCCCCAGTTCCATACTTGGTCCATTGAATCTCCTCGAGCTGCCCGCCCTGCCAATCTGATATGCAGCCCGTACGTAAGGAAGATACGTACACCAAGCCCAGCCCCGCATCCAACCGCCGCCTCAACGTCACCGCCGGCCCCTGATCTCGAGGCCCAGGGGGGCCAACGGAGCGACGTTCCCCAAGTGGCGGTCGTGGTGGTGGTGGTGTGTAACCGCTGCCTGTGAACCAGACCACCGGGACTCGAGCCGTGATCGCCAAAATAGACGAAAAAAAGAGAAAAAAGCTCAGCAACCTTTCCTTTGCCAACCCGCGATCCTGTACGCCTCCCAAACAAAAAAGACCGCCTTTCGAAATAGACCACGGCACCCCCAGCCAGACAGGGGCAGCAAAAGGAAAAACCCGGAATCCCATCCCATCAGCCGCCCCCGAATTGCACGCCTCGTGACTCCCTCCACCCCGCCGCCTCAGCAACCCCACTCTTCTGGAACGGGGGGCAGCGTTACACTTGACCCCACCATCCCCCCCCTCCACAGCCCTCGACCCCCAATTCCCCCCTCCTCTTCCCGACCCCCCCCAACTGCCGGCCACAACGCACCATCCCCATCCCTCAACACCACAATTACAACCACCACCCCTTCGTACCCAACGACACCATCACCTCTCCCCTTCAAACCTAACCATCATAACGCATCACCAACCCCTCACCTGCTGCTCACCCCCTAACATCCCTCACCTCATGCTGCCGCCCCCGACTCCTCGTCCTCCTCCTCCTCCTCGTCCCCTCCCCTTCCCCCCTCGACCTTGATCTCGACGGACTCAGACTCCTCCGCCTCCCCTCCCCCTTCCATCCCCTCCCCATCCCCTCCCCCTTGCGCATCATCCCTTCCCTACCCCGCTGCACTGCCCTCAAAAACAACCTCCCATCCCCCTCCACAGCAGCCGTCCTCCCCCCCAGGATGGGGGGTGTTGCGGGGTGGTCATGCCGGTGGAGGGACAGCGCGCGTCCCCGAGCCGTCGGTGGGGTGGGGCAGCACGAGGATACAACCGGGGATGACGGGATGGACGCGGAGCGCAGGCGGAAACGGCCGCGGAGGGTGCGGGAGGAGGAGCGGGCTGTGGAGGGATTGGTATTGGTGAGGGGGCAGAAAGGGGGAAAGGGTTTGAGCGGGGTCGGGGCGATTGGGGGCCCTCCTGTTGCGGCTGTTGCTGTTGGTGACGATGACGATCCAGGGGAGCGGGGGTGGTGTTTGAAGAGGAGGTCGTTGATGAGGACGCGGCGGCGTTTGCGGCCGCGCGGGGGCTCGTCGGGGGTCGGGGTTGCGCGGGTGCTGCCGGTGCTCGCGGGGTGCGGGAGGGGTTGGGAGGGGGATGGGGAGGGCGGGGAGAGTGTTGGGTCGTCGCCGCGGAGGTCGAGGTAGGTTGGTACGGCGGTCGTCATGGCTGTTGGGTGGGTGCGGTGAGGAGTGAGGTTTTATGGTGCAGGGCCAGTGAAGGTATCGTGAAGCTTGCCAGAGGCGGGGGACAATGACATCATAGGTGGGAGGCTGAGTTGAGTCTCTGCGGTAAGTCGGGATGGAAAACGCAAATATAAGGCACTTGAACTTCGCGGGGAGGGGAGCACGACTGGGGCCGTCTCTAGATCGGATCGGAGCTGGCTTTGTCCTGACTCATGGAGGAGGACCCTGCGGATACCGTAACCGACTGCGAAGAGGGGGAGGCAGCTCCTTTTACACTACGCCCCTCCCGATGTATTGCATCATGAGGGCGCCTGACACCCGGAGCTCTCTGCTCTGCGGTCCCAGAGCTTCGCCCAGAAACTTGCGAGTGGCAACGCCGTCCCTGCTGATCTCGCCCAGCCCGCTTTTCTTCACCAATTCAATGCAACTAGAAGGAGGAGATCGGGCCAATGGTGAGCGGAGAGAGAACCCCCCAATCCGTGGGTATCCATGGTGTACAGCGCCCCGCGGTTGGATATCCCGCCAAAGCTGCAGGGCCTATAATATCATACATATGTGACTAGCTTTCTCTCCTCGATTCCGTCCAAATCTTTGTTGAGGACCTGCCCAAGCGTGCCCCATGTCACGACAGCGACCCATGTTAATGGCCTACTCCGCATTGCAGCTTTGTTGGATGACCTTGACCACCTGCCCTTTCTCATACGATGCCCCGTCCAGTGGCCCGCCCGGCGCGAACAGCTTCTTCAGGACTTGCCCTGACAAGCCCTTCCCTTGGACGCCCTGGGCCACAAGCTCGGCCTTGGCAGACTCGACGATCTTGAGTATCTCGGCCTCGCCCAGCTCCCGCACGCCGCTGCCCGCAGCGTACTCCTCGAGAATCCGCTGCTGGGCCTCCTCCTTTTCGGCCAGGTCCTCCCGCCCCGCCGCCCGCGCCTCGGCAGCCGAGTCGGCCGACTTGCGTGCCGTCGCCTGGAGCAGGGCGACTAGCTGCACGTCCGTCCTGATGGGTTTGTCCGTCTTGCTGGCATTGAGCGTCGCCGAGAGCACCGAGCGGAGCACCGAGAGGCGGTTCGTGTCCTTGGCCCTCATGGCCGCCTTGAGATCGTCCTTAATCTTGACGAGGAGGGGCGGGGCGGGCGCATCGGTCGAGTACGCGGCGTACGACATGCGGAGGGACGTGGCCTGGCGCAGGCTAGGACGGCCGAAGCTCCGGAGGAGCGGGGAGAGCTTGCTTGTCATTGTGGTAGGAAGCTCGGCGGGGGCTCGGCGGGGTCTCGAGTGGGGTGTGAGTTCGGCGGCAGGTAAGAATTGGGACCGCGAGAGGGGAGAGCGAGGAGAGCGGCGATCGAGGGTCAATGGTGGCCTGTCGTCGTCGAGCAGATTTCGAGAAGGAGCACCAAAAATTCGGGAATCGAGATTGCCTGGCGAAGCGGATCGAAGCGGCAAGCCAGCCTATTGGTGCTGCAGTGCGGCCCCCAAGCCCCCAAGCCGGCAGTGTTAATTGGATGTCTGTGCCCCAGCCGCGCTGCTGGGTGGAGCAAGGGGTACCACGATGGGCGACAGACTCGACGTCACTGCATTACATCCCCGCCAATCTCGCAGGACCAGCGCGGATGGACCTGATCGCCTGGAGCTTCGCCGTCGCGTCCTCAGGTGGCTCTGGGAATGCCCAGAGAGTGCGCCTCGAGGCTGGGAAGCTCGGCCAGGCGATGGTGCTCCCGGCAAAATACAACATTCATTGTTTCGGCGCCAACCACCCGAGGCTCTAGCGCCATCAGAGGGTCCCATCGCCCAGGGTCGGGGGAGTGCTGGCGCAGCCGCGGCGCTTGATCATTTGGGTCGGCGAGGGACGGGCATCATTGGCCGTGGGAGGAAGACCAGCGACGACTCGAGAGCAGGACATGGACGCACGGCGCACAGTGTCGACAACCAACTGAGGCACAACGGCGGGGGTGGCGGATGCCGCCCCTGATCCAGCATGTGGGATGCAGGTAACCGCGGCTGGCAGCTGAAAACGTCGTCGTCGTGATGCGGAGGCGGGATTTCGAGCAGCCTTGGGAGCTGGTGAGGAGAGAAGGGGGGAGCTCTTGGGGGATGCAAGTTGGAAGTTGGGCCTCGCCCCGCTCCTTTTGACAGGCGGTTGTTTCGGAGCCTTACTCCGTAAGAGAACCCGGCTGGATCAAGGATCCCTGGTGTTCCTTGGGCTCCCGAACCTGTTGTTGGCTGTTAGGCGTGATGAGTTCTCGCTGGGCTCCCCAAACCGGTGGTGCAAATCTTAGCGGGCGGATCCAGAGCTGATATGGAAGAAGCCGCGATTTGGTGGGCCAGGCATCAATCATCCAGCAGTCGCGCCTTTCTCTGTGACCTGCCATCGGACGGGGTCCTTACTGATGGGGTCTGCTCCTGCGAACAGACAGAAGGCGCCGCCCGAGGACAACCTGTCAATATCAGACTCAGAAGGACAGCAGCGCAGCAGCAGCGCAGCAACACCGAAGCAACACCGCAGTAGCTCGACAGCCGCTCCTTCCTGCCCAGGCAGGCCTGGGAGATGGTCTAGGCCCGTCCAACTCCGCCTGAGAATTCTCTCCCATGCGCTGCGGGAAGGGACCCCCATCACCCCCCATGCCCCCATTCTCGCCCTCCAACAGTTTCCCTCGTTCAGGAAACCCCCAACCCAGTCCCCTCCCTTCCCACCTTGGCCATGCCCAAATCCCCCTTCCCGCCTGCGATCCCTGTACCTAACCCCTCCCATCCGCCCCCTCTTGTCCCCCCGTTGACCTGGGGCGACACCTTGGGCGACACCTTGGGCGACACCTTGGGCGACATCGACAACTTCACAGCAACACGTCCGACCTCAAGCACTGCAAGAGACCGGACCAGCATCACTCATAACTGCCCTGGGGCGGTGTCGGTGATGCGTGACTCTGTGTGGACTTGTCATCATTTCATTAAATTCTATCCCGATCGCTTGGGCGCCTTTCGCTGTGCGCCCAACTACACAACCCCACGAACCTCTGCACGCAATGAAGCACATCCTCGAGACCCCACAACCACCTACGCGTGCCTCGCCCGTTTCCTCGAGTCACCATGCTTTGTGCTCTTCGAAGAATGGTGGCCCCGGCTATCGCTGTGCCGGTGGCTCCCTCTACCGCCCCCCGACACCGACTTCCGACCGATGCAAACATACCTGGAGTTGAGTCGTCAGCAACGCGCCATCACGCATCGAACCCTCCACCGAGCAAGAGGCCTCTTACACTCTGAAGTAAGCCTGTCCAACCCAGCCGATTGATTAGCACGCCACTCCGACACGGCGACGACCCCCGAGAAGCACAGCACGATGCACGAGACAATGCTGGGCGGCCACGAGAAACGCCACGGGTGGGGATGGGACAAACTCTGAACATTGGATTATCGGCTTCGTTGCGAGCCCGCGCTATGAGAAGCTGGATCTCCGCATTCGTCATGCTGTGCCGGCAGTCAACGTCAACGCTACTAGCCAGAGTGTTACCACGGGACGCCGTCACTCACCCGAGGGCTTGAGAAAAGGGGAGGACGGCAAGCGACGACATGAGCCGATGGGCGGTGGCTTGGTTGGCCGTGCCGATGGCTTGTTGTCGAGCATCTGATGCCGTGTTAGACAACATTCCATCCGACAATCGGCCGGATTGGGCTTGTTTGGTCACCCACCTTCTGGCCATCCGCTGAGGGGCAACTGCAACATGTTCGTCTCGATATCGACAAACCCGGCCTGCGCCATCCAGTCTCGCAGGTGCTGTGGTGCGCTGGGGTCTTTTGCCGGCTGTACGCTCTGCATATAACTCTGTGACCACACTCGAAGTGCGTGGTCTGCGCCTCTCGTCAGCCATTCATGACCCCAACCAAACCGCTCGCCGAGGAGTACTCACCGTCGGTAAGCCTCCCGCTGTCGGATTGTGCGCTGAAGGATATTTCGACCATCTGACACCAGCCTCCAGGACGGAGAATCCGCAGAATATCGCCCAGGTAGTTCATCCAGTTGTTCGCATGTATCCCCCCCGCCATCATTCGGCTGTGGACGAGATCAAAATAGTTGGACGGAAACGTGGACCTGGAACCGAGTCAGCAGCGCGCGCCGGCCCGCCCTCGGAGTCACTGTCGTACGGGCTGTTCAGGTCATCCACCTGGAAATCCAAGTTGGCCGGGAGGTCTGCTGGTAGCGGATACGGGTACACATCGATTCCGATCACCTGCGTCGGCCGGGAGATTAGCGAGAGGCGCCAGAAACTCGACCAAGGCCCTCCCCCTTTCAACACCGGGCCGCAACTATCAAAGAACCCGCCGGCTCTCGGAACCTGGCGTCACCATGTTCCATACCGGGACAATACGCTGACCCAATGTCGGCTTGCTCGTGGTCGGCCCATGTTACTGCCAGCAACGCTCTCTCTCGGAAGAGGGGAATGACACCCCAAGAGCTCTCACCCACCTCACATTCCGGATTCTGTACGGCAACATCGATGGCCCACGCTCCTGACCCATAACCGCAGTCCAAGACTCGCCTCAGGCGCGGAATCGAGGGAAAGATGAGCCTGTTATCGAACAACATGTTGAAGATGTGGTGTATATCCTGGAGGAGATCGATCTCGTCCTGCGTTGTGCGAACCGTGGGTCAGAGCGGTGGTGACCGACCGACAAAACAATGGCCCGCTTACATCGTCGACAGGCGCAAAGTACACCCCATGGTCCAAGGCGTATCGCTGGAACTCCCTGTTGCTGTAGAGGACGACTTCTCGGTATGTTTCGTCGAGGGGAACTGTCTGGGAATCGCTGTGTCCGGCTTAGCGTCTCCCGCGGCACGGCGTCGCGAGCCGGAATCCAAACGCTGGATCACACACCCTTCGTTCATGGTTGCAGTGCGGTAACGGCTCCGTCCTTGACGTTCTTGCTGTAGCGAGGTGGCAAATCTCGACGAGAAACAAGCACGCGCACCAAGGGCGGAAAAGTTGGCAAGACTGGCTCCGGGGGCTCGGGTGGGGAGGCCAGGGACTTGGGTTCAGGCATCGTGAGGGCTTAACTACATGGCCTTATGCGGGCTTGGGGAGCGTGGGCGGAGATACTCCTAGGCCCCTTGCTCGGGGTGGGCTTCAAGGACGGTGTCGGACCATGTGCCTCGCTCCCTGTGCGGCACTCCCACGCCTTGAAATGAGCAATGCTTCCAGGGTGGGCCCCCGATCCCGTGCCGAATCGCTCAGATTGGCCCACCCGAGCGGGTTTGCGCGCCAGGGTGCTTTTGTCGATCAGAAGGCGTTGCTGGTGCTTTGGTGTTCAAGGCATCTGGGAAAAAGGGCTGTCCCGGGACCCCTGTCCCTGGCTCGAACGTCCCAACGAAGCGGGCGGAAAACGCCATGGTCGACGACTCCCGCGACATCTCGGACTCGGCGAAAACAGAACTAACCACCTACACCGCCTTTGGTCCCCAGCCGGGCGACACGGCCCTTGGCTACGTCGGCTGGCGCTTCCCTTATTCTGCCTGGGCACCGCCCGCTTCGATAAGGTTCTCCCATGAACCCACACTTGTGCGTGGGTCTCCCGGCTCCTGGGAACCCGGGAAGTCCCCCGCATGCAGCCTGCTTTGGGATTCTCTGCTGGTCCAAACAGTTGAAACGTGCTCTCTGGCGGTTCGCCCTGCCTGCTGGCTGACCGGCTGCTGCTAGCTCTGGTTGAAACCCGCAGACATCGCAACATGATTGGAGAGGGTCGAGGGCTCGTTCTGGGAGTTCGACGTGTCCCTTCGTTAGGGAGGCTCCCGGGGCTAAGACACTCCTGGACTGATGCAGCGCCCAGAACCATGGTTGGGGAGAGAGCACACCCTGCTCGCTTCCCCCCCCTTCCCCTCCCACACCCGTGTCTCCCCTCGGGGCGCTCCGCCACCTTCCCTGTCTTCCGTCAAGGATATATGACGGCTATCAACTGGATCAGAAGGAGGGGAGGGCGGGTGGCTGGGCGAATGGCGGTGGCTGGGCGAATGACGATAGCTGGGTTATTAATGTCCCATCAGTCCTATCATTTGACGCCGGGGTGCGTTGAAGAAGCTCACAGATGGGCTTATGGTTCGGGACTCCAGGCACAGACAGGCAGACATCCCCGGAGGATGGCAATGCTCGCGGCAGACTTGGCATGATAGGTCATTTGCGCCGCCCCAGCGACACCGGCGTGGATACGGACCCCGAGGTGTTTGTTCTCACCGTTTTACAGATCTGACATGGAGCAGGGCGCCGCTGTCCTGGGCTATGTGGTGTCCGCACTCGAGTGCACCCGATCAGGGGCTATTCGAGGCTTGGACAAGGGGACCCCGAGAGAAGCGGAAACCCGAGGACATGGACCTGGGATCGCATGGGGAGGGGTTTGCTGACGAAATGGCACCACCGCCCCGTTGGAACGGCGCTGTCAGGGGTTGGCCAAGTGAGCCATGGGATGGGAGGGGACTTTTCAAAAATTCCCGCTGGGACCCCCATGGAGCGGGCACTAACACATCTCGCTGCAAAACATCGATCATCTGCCGTCCCCGGCTGGCATGTCATCTCCGAAACCCACCTCCCTGTTCTGGCTTGGCTGTTTTGCCAGCGAGGCGAGCTGCGGGCTGCGAGCGGGCAGAGCCAGCGGCTGGCGCGCCCTGGTTGTTCTTCTTCTCCGCGCCCTGCTTTTTCTGAAACTGGAGATCATCTCGGCGGAGCAAAGGACGGCATCCCATCATCCCATCAGGACCGAGGGGCCCTGGTGGGCACACTGTGTGTGCGGCACACACCCGCTAAACGGAGATGCGAGCCGGGTGAGGGCATTGGCTGGTGGTTGTCCCAGTTTCGCGAACCGGGCCGAAATGCAAGGGGGGTCGGCGGGGGATGCGGGTACGTACCTCGTTTCCCAGCAGCTCGGTGAAGGGGGACGGGGGTGGGATGCGCCTCATGTCTTGTGTGCTTCCGCCCGGTCGGTAAATTGTCTGCACGGTCACACGCATCTGTGCGCAACCCACTGCGACGGGTCCCGCCGCTCAGGGTCACCGCCTTCCGCCATCAACAACTGGGGTGTAGGGGGTCCTGGCTTCTGGGAAATGGGTCGCTTTGCTGACGGGACCCAGCGTTTCCCAGCCCTCGCCTCGCCTCACCTCGCCAAGGGATCTGCGTGGTAACACCCGTGCTCGACATCGGCGACTTCAGACCACCCCTTGCCGGACATTAAAGCGCAGATGATGAGTCGTTTTTTGTTTCGTTTGCGTGAGTGGGTGAGTTTGTGCTTGCTTCTGTTGCGGCTAAAGTTTATGCAGCTAGGACGGAGGGATGGCGGGCTTGACGGGCCATCTGGAGGAGGGGAAGGGCTCTCTTTAGGCGTCATGACGAGGTCGTCCCCCACCCCCTGTAGCCCGCCCACAGAGTCATGAAATGGGGGGCGGAGGGAGGGGGATGCGGGCACAAATCATCCGAAGAGCTGCTCGCGAAATGGACCAACCCGTGGGACGCAGCCGAGGCTCGACGGGGCAGGGCTGCCTCAAAGCGAGCACGCGAAGGGGGGTAGGGGAGGGGGAGGGAAGGGGGGGGGAAGAGAGGGGGGAGGTTGTGTTGTCAGGGCTGGTCCGCGCCCGCGTCGGCCATGACAGGCCCGGGAACGAGGTCACCGAAGCGGGACTCGGTGCCCTCGCCCTGGGAGCCATGATCCTTGCAGGCGCCACATTTTGCTGGGGAATCCGAGGGCTGGGGGCCGAAGTTTCATGTTTTTTTGGAGGAGTGCGCCTGCGGCTATCCCGGGAAAGACTTTGCAGCCACCACCACCACCACCTCCTCCGCTGCCCGCGCACCCGGGACGGTGGGACTGACGACGAGTTAGTTACCCCGTTTGAGGGGGGGTGGGTGTCCGAGGAGGCGGGATCGCGAAGACCATGTCGTGTCGTGTCTGCCCGCCTGCAGACATCCCGCGCTCGCTAACACGAGGGCATATCAGCCGGATGGTCTCGCTGGGTAACGCGGCATGCTGGCCACAGCAAGCGGAACTGCACGTCAGTCGGCCGGCATCGTGGGCTGCCTGCTTGTGCATGGCCCTTGGGTTGGTAGGTATTGCTGCTCGATAGAATTATTCCCGGCCAGCCAGCCAGCAGAGCAGGCCAGCCAGGCTGCCTGTCTCTCTGGGGCACGACGTGCAGGCGGATGGGAACAGGGGACAACCCGCGAGCGCGCCAGGGGGTCAAGGGGGTGGTGGGCCTGCTTGCATGGTTGGTCACAATGGACCAGGGCTCTCCCGCCCGCAACCACTGCGCTGGGTCGCGACTGTGTGACCAAGGGGGGCGGGAGGGCGGAGGGGTCTCCCGTTGTTCTAACTTCTGAGCGAGCCGGGTGCCCCAACCTCTCCTTTGTTGTGCCGCCGCCGCCGCCGCCGCCGCCGCCAGCCACGGGGGGCCGGCCGCATGCATGCGGCCAACTTGTTTTGGATTTTTTGATGGGCGGAGGGGGGAAGCGGAGCGCAGAAAATGGTTGATGACAGAGCAGCGCCGGCGGAGGTCGGAGATGGGTGCTGGGGGTTGGAGCAAGCCATGATATGATATGATCCCCCCCCTTTTCCCTCTTGCCTGCTTGGGGCTGACGCCCGCGCTCCCCGAGCGGTGGCCGGGCCTGGCCTGGATGGACGCTGGTGGAGAGAACCTGGCCCAGCCTGCCCAACCCACCAGGTCCTAGGAGGACACCACTTTCGCGTCTCGCTTACCAGACCCCGAAGGGACATCATCGAGATGTAACTGGTGTCCCAACAGGTGTTGGCTGTGACTAATAATGGGTTTTGAGGGACTCCACTGGGGAGGTGTAGTGTAATCTCGTTGGGGATTTGTT